>CABHPR010139691.1:0-56736 GCA_902168415.1 Peromyscus melanophrys
TGAATTTTGTGTTGACTTGAGATGTCCTGGTGTACTCAGGTTGAAGACTGTTTCTAGGGGTGTTTGAGAGTATATTTCTAGATGACGCTGGCCTATGAACAGATGAACTCTGTAAAGTGTATGGCCTTCCCATGTGGTGGGCATCATCTGATCAGACGAAGAAAGCAAAGCAGCCAGTGAGGGATACGGGGATGGTTTGGTTGCTGAAGTGGTTGCTCTGTGACCTGAGTTCAACCCCCTAGAATTCACTAGAAAATAACAAACAACCCAAGCCTGGCCTGGTGGCCTTCTAATTAATGCTGGGAAGTAGAGACGGGGACACCTCGCGCTTGCTGACTAGCCAGCTACCGGAATGGGTGAGTTCCAGGCCAGTGAGAGAAACAAGGTCAATGATGTTCCTGAGGACTTAATAACATTAAGGGCTGAATTCTGGTCTCCATATATACATGCACACACATGCATACAGTCTCAAACACACAAAGAAAGTTTCTTCCTGCTTTACTGCTTGAGCTGGACCACCTCACCTCATCTTTCACCTTCAGAGTTGGGGTTGACATTGTCAGCTCCCTCAGTTCTACAATGCTACAACTTACACTGAGTTACAGGTCCTGGTTGCTTGTGTCTCTAGCTCTAGACAAGGGAGCATGGGTTTTCTCAGCCTCCCTCACCTTGTGACTGAAATTATCACAGTAAATCTCTATGAGTTTAAACACGCACTCCCAGGCTCTGATGGCTTCTGTTTTTGTGGCAAACCCTGAGTAATACAGACAATGACTCAGACAGAGCTGATTTATCAATTTTATATGGCCACCTCCTCTTTTGAACAAAGAATGGACTTCAGCGTGTGAACAATTTATAGATAGGGCATCGTCACTCAAGTAAGCACTGTTTTCCTTCTCATTTGTACTGAGACGGGAACAAAGGCTTCAGAAATAAAGTCCTTCAGTTATCAGATCAGCAAATATGTTTATTTGACAATTGTTCTCATCTTAAAAAAATGTTTATGGGAATGGGTACTTAGGGGACATTTTTTTTTTACCTCCCCTTAGAGGTTACCCAAGTGGTCTCATTCTTTCCTGATTTAAGAATACATTTAAGATTAGGCTGTGTGAGTTATTTTGCAAACAGCCTGAACTAAAGCCTACAGGTCACCAAACCCATTTCCAGACTTTAAAATTAGTTCCACTAAATTGTCTTCTTTTAATTATGTCCCTCCATCCTCCCGTCGTCTCCCATAAGACTCTGGTCATATGACATGTGAAATTCCTGAGTGACTGACTTTCTACTCTTGCCTTCTCAGGAGCTGGTGTCATACAGCACATGTAATTATGAGAGAGTGTATATGCCCCCAGCAGGTTTTTGTCCAGAAGCATAGAAATATTGCTCTTAATTCAACAACTCTACTCTTCCTTAGGAGAAAGGCAAACGAGCTGGACTTGGTGGGGAAGGCAGTTAGAAGTTGCCAGTTTACAGGTGAGTGGGCGTTCAGGGTGCCTTACCCTCTCGGCCTTGGCTGTTGGGCAGTGCAAGGTCAGTGCAGGTCCGCCTCTGCCATCACGATGGGGCATCTGAGACCCTCCCGCACCGAGAATGAAATTGCACCAACCTTTTCACTTGCCCCTTTACACACATTTCTTCTGTACTTCTAATAAGCATATGACCATGTCACTCCAAATATTTTGGAACATGGTGGAGACAGAAATTCATTCTCCTAAAAATCTCCTTCTTTGGGGGGTTAAGTCTATGAAAATATGTGTTAAGTAATATTTCAAAGTCCCATTTCCTACTGTAAAACAGCTGAAGGAATTGTAATGCTCCAGAACTCCAAAGGTGTGGTTGGCTATAACTGTCTTCTCTAAACAACTGTACTTCACGTGAATGAGGCAGGGACTGCTAAAGAGTCCTACGTTTCTCCCGAACTGATCTAAATACGGTGTGTGTCTGATTGGATTTTGCCACCATTCTGGAGAAATGTGTCCCTGCTCAGTTATCCGTTGCTCTAGAGTAAACACAACTTGTAAGGCAGAAGCAGGATCAACAGATACTGCTTTACCTCCTATTTTTACCGTCTCTCTTTCTTACAGAGCTTTCACCCAGGAGTCCACCAGTGTTTTTTAACTACAGAGGGAATATTAATCCCATGGTCATCACATCTATGAGGATGAGGGAAAGAGAGGTGATCCATTCTTTTTAAAAAATCTGTTCTGTGATCAACAGGTCTTTAAAGGAGATAATATTCAATTAACTTGCTTTTCTTTCTTTCTTTTTTCTTTCTTTCCTCCCTCCCTCTCTCCTGTCCTCTCTCCTTCCTCCCTCCCCCTCCCTCCCTCCCTTCCTTCCTTCACATTAAACATTTGGGTGGGTTAAAAGGTTTTCCTCAATCCCAGGACATGGATAGTGAGGGTGTCAGCAACGCCTTCAACCTAATGTCATTAAGTGTGCAACAATGACGCTAAAATAAGTAGCTTTTTGGAAGTTATGTCTTTGAAGTTTCATTAATTAGTCATATCATTGGGAATGTATGGCTAAAGTAAATTACAGTGTTTAAAATATCTACTCTTTCAATGTGAAAAATGAAAGGATCCTGCTACCTTGTCTTTATACTAATGAAGATATTATTAATTGGTTTAGCAAAAACATAGATCTAACCATAATGTGCAACAGTTATTAAAGATAATTAACTACAGATCATTGGTTTGAAACATCTAGTCCAAAATGATTTCTGAAGGGCACATTATTCTATGAGATAAAATAATTAAATTTCTAACTGCAGCATGAGACAACTGTGGCATATCCAGCGTTTTAATTTCTTTGTTCTATTCTCAGGGTACCCTGACTGGTTTAGGTTGTGAAAAGCTCCTGTATTTCACAGGGAGCCTGTTCAGCATGTTTCACGTAGATCTTTCATGTCTATGGGAAAAAAAAAAGATGATTGAAAGAAAAGGACTCCTGATGACATTAGACCTAATAAAAAGCCCACATACCTTCAGCTGCTTTTTAGTAGAGAGAGTGGGGTGTGGGAAGTCAAACAAACAGAAAACCAAACAATAAACTTTAATGAAATACCTTTCAGACACATCCCTCATGGAGCTGATTGTAGAAAGCAGAGAGTCTCCCATTTGCAAAATAAATAAGGGAAAATACAAGTGCGGACAATTGCCAAGCACTCCTGGATTAATGCATAATGTAATTATGTGCATACGCATAAAATTAAACATGGCTGTAAAAGGCATGGAGGCAGCTGAACAGGAGGTGTTCCTTAAAAGCTATGGGATTGGAGGTAAAACACTCCTGCGAAGCTGCTAGACGGCCTGGTTTGTGTTTACAACCTGCATTCAGTTCAATTAAAGGCAGACATTAGGACTCAGATGCTCACGACAGCTTCCGGAATGCTGAAACAAATTATCCTGATAAGTTTTAATATCGACTACTGGATGAAGGGGTTCACTGGCTATGAAGCCAGAGGTCTGTTGATATCAGTGTCAGGTGTCCAGATTTAAAAACCTTCATTACGAAACATCCAGGAACTGGCTTTGTATAAAGCCCAGAGTGAGACGCAATACTGATGACTTTAAGAAGCAATTCAGCCTTATATTAAGTTTAAATTTGTGGGAAGCCTGGAAAAGGCCATGTGTTTGGAATCCCAGCACAGGAGTGGGACATAAAAAGGTTATTTTTAGAACTATTATTAATATTTTGTTTTAACCCAGCAAGTGTGCACTTGCTAAAACGGGACTTTAAAAGATTCCATAAAAAACAATGGCTTTTCTTTCTAGAAACGGAGTTGGGAAGCCCAACTAAATGAGGAATTTCTGAACTTGATGAGAAAGAACAAGCCAAGATGTTTAATACATGCCTTGTTTTTCTTTCCTTCTTTCTTTCTTTTTGTTTTTGTTTGGGGACATATAATACATGTAGAAATCCTTGAGAAATTTCAGCACACGGGGAGAATCTGTTGAGTGACTGAAAGCAAGGGAAGTCATTCAGACCTCCTTAGCACAGACCAAACGTTTGAAGATGTGCACTAAGACCGTTAAAAAAAAAAACAAAAGGAAACCAGGGGAGCCAGGCGGCTGGTGCACAGCCTGCATCCTTCCTGCGCTTGTCTGAGGCCTGAAGCACTGAAGGTTCGAAACCAGCCTGGATTACACAGTAAGAATCTGCATATCCCCCCACTCCTACACACACACACACGCACACGCACACGCACACGCACACGCACACGCACACGCACACACACCAGCCCAAATTGGGAGAGCACTGCAAGATCCAGTTCCTGTAGCCTTACACAGATTTGTGGCATTGATCAGTACAATGAAGGCTCTGAGTTGTTCCCAGTCACAATATGCACTTAACTCTTCAATGTTCATCTCCCTGGAACACTGACTCATAGGGACTTCCCATTTCTCACACTTAGGGAATGGAAATTTGGTTCAGTTTCAGCACCTTACAAGTCCCTTTGAGCACTCCATGGAAGATGTCACATTCTCTCCACTTACATCTTTCTCTTCACTGAAATTCCTCCTAAGGCTTTTTGTTAGATGGTTACAAGGTAGTGTCTAGGTTGCTTTACTATCTTTCTTAGGGACACTATTTTTAAGTGCATAGAATAAAAGGAAAAAAATGTTTTCCTAGAAACCTAGGGCTGAGGGCACCTGAGGAGCTTGCAGTCCGGCTAACAGTGTGACTGAGACAATAGTTTCTGTCCTAGAGGAGGAAACCAGCCCAGCGAATTGTTGGCTTTCCCAAGGTCAGACAGGCATTGATAGTAAAGCTGAAGCTTTTTAAATTTTCTGTCCAAGTCAAGAGTTTTCTCGTTATCTGTGTGCTATTACACATTTGTACGTGTTTGGGTTCAGGTGTGCACATGAGTGCATGTGTGGTCTATGTGCCTGTATCATGTATGCGCATATTTGTACATGCTCGTGTGTGTGCATGCATACGTGCGGTGGTGTCTGCATGTCTATGTGCCTGTGTGTGTGACTGTGAGTATGTTGTGCATGTGGGGGGGGGAGTCCACCTTGGATGTCTTCTTAAACATCTTAAGTTGCTCTCCACCTTGTTTTTTGAGGGAGGGAGGGACTCTCACACTTTTTCCAGAAACCGATTCTATTACTCTGGCTGGCCATCAAGCCCCACAGCCCGGCCACTCCCCAGGCCCTGAAATTACAAGTACACACCACCACACTTGGCTTTTGGGGATGGAACTAAGTCTTCACTACAGACGAGCTCTCCCCACCGCCATTCTTTTATTTTTGCACGTTGTCTAGCTGAAATTACCAAATGCAACTCTAAGTTCCCAGTTTGCAGCCAGCAAGCTGCCTTTAGCATACAAATGTATTTGTTTGTCTGCCCAGAGTTTAATTTAAAAAAATATAAACAGTTGCCAACATTTCAAATTTAGAAGATTCTGTATAATAATTTAAATTCTGTCTCCTGAGGAAACAAAGACTCTTACAGCACTGGCCTGCAGACTGCCCCGTGGCTGTCTGAGGAGCCAGTTGATTCTATCACTCTTATTGTCCCCTTGACAGGAAGCAACAGTCACCTCTAAGTTACTGCCTTATTCGCGTTGTTGGTTGATTTGGAGGGTAGGATTGCTGGCATCTTAGATTTTCACTTTCTGGTCTTGAGGGTCTTATACTTGGCTCTTTTCCAGCTGAAAAACTTCATCTCAGCGATCAAGGAAGTACTTCAGGTTAATGCTCAGAACACCGTCTTTTCTAGCCCTCTGGGGGACCTCACTGTACACATATATTCCCAGAGACATCCGGGGCTCACTACAGTACAAGTTTAGCTATCCCACATTCAGTCAGAGTAGCTGGCTGTTGTCCCTACCCTCAGTGTGGCGGCAGATCTGTGCCTCCTCTATTGCAAGAGACCCAGAAGGCAACTTGGAAGTAGTGCCGCACATAATGATGTGGTCAGAGGACTGGCTTTCCTCTTTATCTTTTCATAGGAAAGCCACCCCAAGTGATTGGAAAAGTGGTTCAATGGTTCATGTCATTCACCAAATGTAACTCCTTTCCCCTCCACTAGATTTTAATCTCTGCAGCCTCAGGACTGTGTGACGGATGCCTACATCCCAGACTGAACTTCCCCATGAGTCACACCATCAGCCGGCAAGGGATGAGTTTTCGTGAGGAGGGCAGCTTTGCTTCTAGCACATTCCTGCAAATCTGAAAGCAGAGATGTCCACCTCGGCATTATTAACAGGGCTCTGTAGGCAACCCGAGCACTGGCTTCCCTGGTTTCCTCTTGGCCTGTCAACTGTTCCCGGAGCCTGCCTTCCTCTGTGGCCCTGCAAGTGAGTGGAGGGGAGGTGATGGATGTGCTGGGATCAGATGGGGAGGTGGAGCCATCTGCTCAAACTCCCAAGTTATTTTTGGCTCAGTAGCTGCAGCTTTGGTTTGGGCCTTTTAACAGTTCATTTAACTGAGGAGGAAGGAGTGGATTCTGAGTGAGAGAACCAACCATTCCGCTCCTGGTGAAGGTTTTCCCCCTCTTCTCTAACTGGCTTCTTCACACACCCTTTCTCAAAGCCACCTTATTTATTTATTTATTTTTCAAATCTCAGATTCCATTTTGCTATTTTTTTTTCTGACAAGGATTTTCTCTCTCAGATGACTGAGGAATCAGGTCTTGGCAGCATTAAGTCTAGGATATTTACCACCCACGATTGCTTACTCATGCTATTTCAAATGATCAAGACACAGTGTCTTCTGGGTTATTTGAACAGGGTCCAAAAATACTGCTTTTTCTTCCCAAATCTCTAATACCACAAGTAGGCCTTGAATATAGCTTTGCTATAGTATTTTTTTAAAGACTTTAAACATTGTTTGACAATTCTCTTTCATTCATTATATTGTGAGAGGAGTAGGTGGGTGAGTTATTGTTGCCTTTCCTTTAAAATCCATACTTACTCAACTCTGTCTTTTCATCCTTCCCTCCTCCTCCACCTCTGTCCTCTGGACTCTGTCCCTTTAAAAGCATAATTCTGGAGTGAGTTTGTGCAAGAGCCCACAAGGGAGGCAAAAAGAAGCTTTAAGGAAGTGGTGTGGGGAAGAGAAGACAGCATCAGTGGTACAGAAGTGGAAGGGGACACTGGGAGTGGAAGAGTATTAAGTGGAGGTGGTCACAGAGAGGGTGGGGAGCCATGAGACTTAGGGCAAGTGTCAATCACAATGAAGTGTATATTATGATACCACAATGGAACTTGCAATTCTGCAAGCTAACTAAAAAGTTTCTTTACACCCCAGAGAATGAAAACAGAAGTCTCCTTTGCCCCACGTGACTCAGCTTCTCTTGCTGGATGGGATCACGTGACTTCAGCTCACACTGGATAGTGCCTTCCTTTTCAAAGGTGCCATTGGATCGCTACAGAGCGATTTGCTTCATGGTTTCCTGGGCTAATGCCACAAGGGTATGTTAATGTCTCTTGCTGCTACCTTCCCTTTACATTGTTTTCATGACAGTTTCCCCTTTAAACTGAAGTAGCAAGGACAGTAAAGAAAAAGGCTTTCAACTTGGAAAAAAAATGCATACTTAGGTAGAAAATAAAACTTGCTTAGCAGCTATTTGTTATTGTGATACTCATGTGCTATGGAAATTATACTTTAAAGAAGTTAGTGCTGGAGAAAGAAAAGAAATTGTGCTTTAATCAATTCACACACACACACACACACACACACACACACACACACACACACAGACAGTGCCTCCATGATCCAAGTGGTTGTCTTCTCCCTTCTCAGCTTTATCATCTCATCCCATTCAGCTCAAATGCAGCCTAGGGGTTCTGCTCAGTCCTATGACCCTGCTAGAGAAAGATGTCACAGTTTTTGGACTTGGACTAGGAAGGGTGAACGAAATCTCTATGGCTATAAGCACTTACATCAGGTCCGTGGGTGGTGGTTCGCTTTTTGTGAAGGCTCAAAGGTACTTCTAATGTACCTGTACCTTCCATAGGACTAGCTCTGCCTGCTGCTATGTGATTGACAAGTGAGAGGCCCGTGGCTTTGACTCTCTCAAGTCAAGATGCTTTATGAGGAAAAGTGGCGCCACAAGATTCCAGTGTGACTATCAGTGCTGTTTGTTAGCAGGATGACTCAAGGGAGACACACGGACTCCTCTGTGTTCACTTTCCAATAAAATATCAATAACAAACTGTACTCTCTGTACTGAGGGCGACTGAGTACCAAGGAGTTGACGGCTCCCAGACTCGAAAGTGTAAAGACATCCAGAACTGGATGAGTACCACAGATGAGGACAGTGGGCTGGGGACAAGATGCTGACACATTGTGAATTTGCTCATGACAAAGGGGAGAATTTGTGCTCTTCTCCAAAGGCAGCTGTTTCTTTCAGCTCTAGCCAGTATATTTTCCCCCAGTTGGAAAAAAAAAAAAAAACCTCAGACCTGGGATTGCCAGATTTTCCGGGAAGCTGGAAATCCGGGCTTTTATGTGAAACCTCCCAATTTTTACTTTTTGGCAATTAATTCAAACTTAAAGCATAGTAAAAGCCAAAGAAAACACATCTGCAGCCACACCGGCCCCGGGAGCCTCCCGCAGTGACCTCTGATGGATGCAGACATGTTTGTAACAGAGCCTGCCTCATTATAGCTATTCCACAAATATTTGTCTCATCTTTTCCTTGTCATACCCAACATGAGAAAAGAAAAATAAGCAATTTGAGTGTTTCAGAGAGTCACCCGATGCCTCGGGTTTAAGGAACTGATTTATGACTTAGGCGGTAGGTTAACATGTTTAGTCTTATTCACTGTTATGCTAAAATTCTTAACTTGCATATAGGTTGTACTTTGGAACATTTCATTGGGTCCTCTAACTTTGTAACATAAGTTTACATTTTTGTTCGAGGACAAACACCAACTCAAACAAAAAAAAAAAAAGCAGCCAAGAAACCTGTGAAGCTTGTGAATTATATTAAGAAAACATCTATTTCTTTACCCCTTTTCATTAAAAAAATTAATAATTATACATATTCCTGTACTACAGTATGTTTTGGCACATGTACACATTGTTAAATGGCTCAAGTTATTTCATATAGTATTATCGCATGTGCATGTGTGTGTGTGTCTGTGTCCGTATGTGTGTCTCTGTGTGTGTGTATGTGTGTGCGTGTGTTGAGAATACTTAATATCTACTCTTTATGGTTCAAGTGTAGATACATTTCCTTAATTGTAGTCGTTGTGGTGTACAGGAGTCCCATACACTCAAGTATGATGTTTCACAGAAATTTTGTGTCTGGTACCTGAGACTCCTCTAGTTTCAAGTTGATTTCAAGCTTGCTTGGAACCACAGGAAAACCGGTCTTCTTGATGCTAGTGTGAGTGAGTTCTTCTGGATTCCAGGGGTGCCCTAGATGTTCCCCGATTATCTTTTGAGGAACAGGACCTGGCAACAGGGCTGTGTCTTCCAGCCACTCCCCCCGAAGCACTTTAACTTACTTTTTTTAACTATTACATGCCAACAAAACAGGTTGCTTAATTGGTTTGACCTTTCACAGTATTTTTTAATTTTTCAATCTTCGTTTCATGGTTCCATCTGGCCCTTTAAAACGACATCTGGTTAACTGTACTTAACCAGCTGATCACTGTACAGTTATTTTTAAATGTAATGTATGCTTAAACAGATGTTATTTTTATAGATGTGGATCTAAACTGCACTTGTGTACGTGCTACGTCTGCATAAACTCTTTCTGCAATTCAAATGTTGACACCCAAAATTACAAGCCAGAATGCTTCTGAACTCCACCATTATGGTACTGCACTTCTCTGCTGCCTGGTAGGTAAACATCAATTCAATTCTTTTTTCTCTCTTCATTGCACATAAATAAAACATTAGCATTTAGTTTATAAAGTGATGAACATTTTGCTGTGTTGGATTTAGCTTTATAAATACAACTGCTGTCAGCAAGAAAAAAGGATTTATTGAATAAATAATAAGAAAGCTAAGGGAAAATGAAAATATATATATTATGCAAAACATGGTGTCTGTCAACAGGTCACAGAGGGGGCTTCCATGCTCCTGGTATTGCTACTGGAGATAATTCCATCTCCTGGAGCATCAGCCATGAGACACCATGGACTCCGTCTCTGCGTGCCTCGGGTTGAATCCAGGAAGGAGGTTAGAGCAAACTGGTTCATTTATAAAACTCTAAATGCTTAATTTTTCAGGCGTAATTAACATTTTTGAACCACTTAAAGCCCTTTAACCAAAGCAATAGAACACACTAAGAGCATTTGATTTAAAAAAAAATCTAGTTGGCCATTCCATCCCACAGTTTAATTTTAAAGTTTATTTTTTCCTACTAGAAAAAAAACAGAGAAGGCAACAGCAGTTTTATAGGCAGTAAGATCTTACCACTTGTGAAAGTATATTAGCATCGGGGACTCCTAGTTGGGTAGAGAATTCATTCAGTCTCTCCAGCTGAGAGATCACCCCACAACCTGACAGTGGGTACTTTGCATATGACCCCAGGTTGCATCTCACTCGAGACAAAGAAAGTGGTCACAGTTGACAATATTTTGTTGAGAACTTTCAGAGACTCATTCTCAAGGTTAAAAATTGCTGTTATACATAATACCTCAGTAATTGATAGACATTTTCACTCTCCAGAGTCCATTTTCTGTGAAAAACACCACAGAACATCTGTTCATAAACAGTCCTTCTGTGAAAATACTGACACAGGTCCTGAGCGTCTCCGGGCTCAATTCCCCCGCCATGTGCAGATGGCATGATGTATTTGTACAGCTGAAGCCTGGGCCGCAGAAGCCAGCCAGATCTCCAGGTAAGAATTCAGGCAGGCGAAGTGGCTGCTCCAGCCATCCCCAACCTGTTCAAGGAGCTCTCTCAGACACAAAGACAAATCGTTTCAAACCAACTTGTGAGATCCAATGGAAAAATCACCTTTGGCAATCAACACATAACTCTACAGATATGCCAGGCTTTTCAAAGATTCCATAGAACATATTAATGAAAACCTAATTAGGGGTATGATGGTATTTGGGAAACAAAATAAGACAGATCATTTTTGTGTGTGTGTCTATGTTTTATGTGTAATGTTAAACTGCAATTCATTATAATGAAAAGCAAGTTTGGGATGAAGGGCTTAAAAAATTAGTGTCCCATATTTCAATACTGTCCAAGTGAGGGAAAATGTCCTGATAATGCTTGAACTACTTCCCACATAACTTGCTTTCACTACTTGTGTTACACATGAATTGAAATAACAATGGCCTGTGAGGATGCAGTTTTTGAACCCAGCCTTAGCAGAGACACACAGATTTTCAAATGCTGGCAAGCTTTTGTTGCTTTTTAAATCTGGCTCCCCTTCTTAATCATTAAGGTATGTGTCCTTTACCACTCAATAAAACCATAGTTTAGAAAGTGGATGAATTTTAAAGATGTCCTTAGCTTATTTCTCACCCAGAGCAAATGAGTTTAAGTCAAATTAGGATGATGGAGTTTCCCCAGAGTGTAGGAACCACAAATCACCCAAATAAACAGAGCAAAGACACTGTTGATCTATGTATCCCTGGTTTATTTGTACCACTCTTTGTCTGAAACAAAATACTTTATTTTGGTGAACAGAACAAGTAGATTCTTGGTTCATTTGACCAGCTGGGGTCAGAGATGCTGCCCAAGTCTTAGGGGTTCTTCACTGCCACAGTACTTCCTAGCTTGAGCATTTCAAAGACCCTTTGCCGCATCCACGAGCCCTCTATTTACTAATCTTCACAGTGGCTCATCAGGTTAGCTATGACATTTGGCACAGAGTTGATAGAAAAAACAATTATCCATAGGTAGGTGAGTGTGACATGTGATGGTATGTCTAATTGGGGCAGGTACAGATCAACCAAGAATCCTCTGGAAAAACCTTCTAGAGGATGGGTAGTTGAGGGAGTCTGTTTCTCTACTTGGGAGAAAATACAGCTGTGTTTTCTTTCACATAACAAACCTCATTGGAAATACAGAAAAAACACTCAAAATGAAAATAAAGTTGGATCACATACCTAATGTCTTTTCACCAAATATTAAGCCACAGGCTGTTCAGATTCAGTGACATGATCGGGAGTCACAGAAGAAGCAAGTCACTTTTTCATTGGTGGAAAAGCCAGGTCATGACAGGCAAAAGGTTTCTGGCCTGGGTTGTTAGTTTCTGTTTTCTTTGTTCCTTTATTCTTCTTCTTTGAGTGTGTATTTGTTTTGCTTTTCTAGGGGCAGAACCCAGCACCTCACATATTCTAGGCAAGTACCCTTCTTCCAAGGAACAGCCCAGCCAACTTCTTCCTTTCTTGACTCTTTTCTTTTCTTTCTTTCTTTTTTCTTTTTCTTTTTTTGGTTTTTTTTGACTCTTTAAAGTTTTTCATATTTTTGTTCTAGGAAAAGTGGAGGCATGTGCCTCTTCCTTTCCTGATTATGCACACACAATGGCAATAGAAGCCTAAATTTGTTGGGATGATTTATCATATTTGACATTATGGAAATATTTATAGTAGTGAGAAGTGAAAATAATATCAATATCTAAAAGTAGAGAACTGATTAACTCTTGGCATGTGAAAATTATGTCACTATGATAGGCAGGAAAAAAACTGAAGTAACAAATTGTATATATGCCATACAATCTCAACTAGATACACGATACAGACAAGCAGGGGAAAACAGACCTGGAGAAATAGAACAGACTGATACACTAAACAGAATGATGTCTGAGTAGTTGCTCTAGAAAGTTTCATCTTTGGCTTTTTGTATTTTCCAAGTGTTATATATTGAATATACATTACTTTAATGATCAGAAAATAGGCATAGAAATCATAAAAGGCGCTTTTCTTTTAAAAAGATTTTTTCGGGGTGGGGAGATGGCTCAGTTGGTGAAATGTTTCCAATGTTAGCCTGAGGACCTGAGTTCAGATCCCAAGTACCCATGTAAAAATTGGACATGAGGATGTATGCCTGTCACCCCAGCTCTAGGCTGAGGGAGCAGGAGATAGGTGGATCTCTGATATTCAGCCAGCTCAGACAAACAAATGTTCTCAGGTTCAGTGAGAGACCCTGTCTCAAAAAATAAAGATGAAGACCAATCAAGGAAGGCATGTGATATTGACTTCCAGCCTCCACATACCTCCACGTATAAGTTCCTGTGTGCCTGAAACACATGCTCATTCACCACATACAAAAGCATGTGTTAATGAATTGTAGTTTTGGTATCTTTGGGCAAGACTGGAATAGATATGAAATATATTGAGTTATATTTTAATGGAATTTTTATCAAACTTAGAAAGGGACATTTGGAGAATTCTCCCCGTCTCATGATGAGGTAACTTTGTAGATAGTCATATTTGCTTCCAGAATATTAAATTAATGTCCAAAGATGATCTCAGTGACTCTCTCAATATGTGAGTCCCCCTCCTTCCTTCTTTAATAAATATTCATTGATAGTTAACTCTGTAGTCAGAGCAAGGACCAATACAGAAGTGCCATAATAGAATTTGTACCTTAGGAAAGAAGGCAGTCAAAGGACAAGCCAAACTGACCTGTACCTGAGCACATGAGAGGATGTCGTGCAAAGCTGGGGTCAGGGTCCCTGTCATGTGTAGAAGGAAGTCCTCTGATCAGCTGGGACAATTGTGTTTGGTCTTGAAAATATAAGCATGAAGAAGCGATTGTCCAAGTATGGGATGAAGCTGGAGAATGCTGCTCCCTGAGCATCTATGCTCCCTTCTATTCTAAACTCTTTCCAAACTTCAATCGGGCTTTACAAGTAGGTATCACACATGTCGGCTCATTTGAATGGGCTGGATTTCAAGTTTGCATCGTTTATGTCTTCAACACAACAGGACATAAGTTGGCTGAGTTAAAACATGCCAGTCACCGTCACTGCATGTCTGAGCAGTACCTGTCTTCCACAAGTGCCAGGGTTCTCAGGACCATACAGACCCTGATCCACTTTTCTTAATCACTGACAGCTTTACTCATAGATATAGGGTGACATGGCGTAGATTAAAATACATGTTCGATTTATATGGAGTACAAATTTGGGCCTTGCCTTAAAGGTAGCAATAAATATGAATTAGACCCCACAGTGTTATACGTAATTCCTATCACTGTATACCAATTAAATTTCTAATCACCTTAAGGCAATACTAAATGATCAGTCAGGGCTGTCAGCGTATGCGGCTAGCTGCTTATAACTCTTATTGTTTTTCCTTAATAAAACTATTTTGGCTTGGCCCCAACATCATCAGAAAGACTAGACATAACTTGGTCCAAACCACTCATTCTTTCTGAATTTGTAGTGATTGCTTTCCCTGAAGAGGATGCCCACCCAGTTGGAAGAGAGCTGAGGAGTGAAAGAATGTTTGCCTTGATTGATGCCAGCAATGACTTTGAACTCAAATGTTTTCTCCATTGGATTGATCAAATCAAGCATCTGGTCCCTTAAAAACATTAACAGTACTGTCCGTCAGTCTGGCAAGAAGGCCATCTTTGCGGTGAATGAGGACAGATTGGACACTCTTAAACAAAACTGAATTTAAGAATAGAGTCTGGTAGTGGTAGCTGTGATTCCATAGAAGATGGCCCAGTGAATGGAAGGTCCATGGTGACAATGACAAACCATCCCCCTTCAAAACAACCAGACTTTGCAACTAATATTTCCAGTGTCTGGTATTTGAAAGTCTATCACAGGTAACTATCGCCTTGCAGACATGTATAATTGATCCTACTCATATCAACGGCAAGCTCCTTTTCAGGTTTTTTTCCCCCATGTTAGCTTCTTTTTACACAGTATTATTTTCCTTAAATGGCATTTGCTGGAAGCACTGTATAATTATCATGTCTTCAGTTTCTTTTTCTGCAGTTCTTTTTAATTACAAAATAATACCCCTTTGAAGAGTGCATCTTTGATATCTTAACCATCATTGGGTCAATATAGCAGTGTGCGCTCATTATCAATATATTTTAATTATTTCATTCTTTTTAATGCCCTGTTTTTTATTTCCATGCACTGCCAGGTAATTAGGTTTGTATCAGGATAAATAATTAACGTTCTGTGGAGCAGAACCGTTGCTCCCTTTTTTTTTTCCTTGCAGCCAAGGCAACGTAAGTAGGCAGACATTCACCTGGATTGAAAATGTGGTTGCTTCTTGGGGCAAGGGCAGCTTTTTGATGATTTGAAAATTGTGCGTGGAAAAGCTCAGAATGCCCTAGATCCAGAGTGTCTGGCCTCCTAGCTTGGCCTTAAATGCAGCAAGACCATCTTTATTACACTGTTAACTTCTCTGTCATACTTCATCCTCCAGAGTGATGTGTAGGTTGCTGAGGTCATGAGTACATTGGCTGTTTATGTGTCTGAAGTC
The DNA here is from genome assembly GCA_902168415.1 of Peromyscus melanophrys. NCBI lineage: Eukaryota > Metazoa > Chordata > Mammalia > Rodentia > Cricetidae > Peromyscus > Peromyscus melanophrys. The sequence continues at coordinate 15,380 of CABHPR010139691.1, forward strand.
ACTGTATCAGTTTCCTATATACAAAAACATAGCTTTGAAATATTTGTAACTACACAAGGCAAGAAAAACTCCAGCCATTTCAGAGATATTTACAGAGAGGAATGCAAGGCTGAAATACAAGCTTAAGACGAAGTAAAAAAGTTACTCTTTAGTAGGGGACATCTGACTAAAAGACCAACCATGATCTAGAACAAAGGTTGGGGGTGTGAATTGTGGCATAGATTTACAATAAATTCCGTTTCTTTGTAGCAGGTATGAAATTGCTTCTTAGTTTGGAAGTATACGTACACTCTAAGGTGCTACTCCAAAAGGAGGGGTTGGTCCTCTGCTGGGAGTTGTGTGATCTTGGGCAGGCTTCATAGTCTCTGTGCTGTGGTTTGGTCTGGCAAATGGGCTGGCGGAAGTGTCCAAGTGCGCATTTAAAAACACACGGTTCATGATGCCCCCTGTAATTTGAAGGTAGCTTTCCGACTCCTACAGTCCAACCTTAACATCTGAGTGTCTTCAACAATTCCTCAGAGTCACACCCGCCCCCCAGTGACAAACCCTAGCATTTTCAGCTTTCTGACTCTTTTTCTTACCACCTCTGTATTCTTGTGACAGTCTGAGAAAGGTCTTCTTAGATTCCCCCTCAGTACTGGGGTTCAAATATAGAGCCTTGTATGTGTTAGAAAGCACTCTCCTACTAGCCTACCCCCCAGTCCTTGACGAATTCTTCTCAAGCTTGTGTTGCCTGTGGATTAGCTGGCGAGTTACCAGAGACACATGTCAAAATACCCATTCTAATCCCACTCTTTGTGTTAATCTAGATTGCACCAAACACTTTCCTTTGTGTTTGGTTCTGTAAAATGAATAACCACTAAGCTGATAAATTAAACATTAGATATGTAGTAGGAAGAACCAAATTTCCCTTGTAGTGTTGATGACATGAAAGGAAACAGAGAATATCAAAGTTGTTTCCCACATTGTAAACCTACCAAATAAGAGAGAGGAAGAGTTTACACTTCTCTGAAATATCTACTTTGGGATGATTGGTCAAAGTTATAATTATCATAAGTATTTTGTGTGAAAAGAAATTTTTTCTCTGGCATCATTGTATCTAGAATATACCAGAGTAAGTGAGTATGGTCACTGCTGCATGCTAAAACAAAGAGTCCCATCATCTAGATTTGGATGAAGAACCCAGGTAGTTCCTAATTCTGATATCTATTTCAGGAAGTAATGCTTATGGTATCTCATATTCTTACCTTCCTAAAGCCACATTAATTAAAGATAATAAGATAGAACTGAGCAGATAGTGAGTGGAGAAGACCTTTCATAACAGCCTGTAAGCAATGTCATGTATGACTTCTGTCATCATGCCCTACTTTAGAGAGCACAGATGACATGTTATAAATATAAAAAGATCTACCGTGGCACTTGGGCCCAAGTATCTATGTTTCTTTCTGTTACTCAGAGAATGATGCCACCAACTATAGCATACTACTGACAGTTCTTAAATAAGAGACATACCCACAACCCCAGCAGCATGAAGTGACTTCATGTGCAGTGATATAAACATCATTTCAATATTCATAGAGAGAGTTTTACATCTGGGGCTGGGAAGACGATTCAGCAGATAACATACTTACCATACAATCATGAGGGACCCCCAGAGACTGATAAGAGCTGGGCAAGCATGGTAGTTACCTGTAATTTCAGCACTCATGAGGCAGAGACAGTATTTCCCTGGGGCAAGATGGCTAGACTAGCTGGAATCAGTGATCTCTGGGTTCAGTTAGAGACCCTGTATCCGTACATAAAGTGGACAGCAACTGAGGCCAACATCCAACCCAACTCTTGGCCTCCACACCTATACACATGTATAAATGTACCACCACACATTTGTGTGCCCACATCCTTATGAACACATGTACACAGAGGCACAGCCACACCCATATACACTTATCACCTCCAAAGAGTTATTGCACTTGCATTTAGGCAAAACCAAGTTAATATACTGTTTTCTGGGTTTCCTTTAGACTTAAGATATTCAAATATAATTGTCTAAATACCGATGTTTAAGGAGATCTGGAAGAGCTATTTTAATATAAGTCCAGTTTTCTTTTCCACTTCCTTCAATACATCACACAGAAACCTTAGCAAAAAGACAGTATAAAGAATCATTAGGTTTTCAGAGACTTACATGTGATAACCAGATACGTGTTTAAGGCATAGCATTTGTCTCTTACATGGTACCATTGCGGTGTGGGATAAGTCAGAATTAAATCATTCTTTATACATGATTATACAACACAACACTGATTATCACACATTGGTAAAGTCAGACTAACTATTACTAGCCCACAAAACTGGGTTTGAAACAGAAGATTCCAAAAAACATGACAGTGGTGCAATTTTAAGAGAAGGCTCTTCAATTAACAACAACTACAACAACAACAACAACAGAAACCCCACAAAACCCAAAACTTCTTCCCCATAAACAAGATTTAGTCTTGTAGCCTCATTCTTTGATATGGCCGAATGCCTGTGGCCAAATAGTCCGTTTGTCTTGTGAAATCATCCTCAGAGATCCAATGCTATGCTACGCTCTGCAAAATTCACACATCAATGGTGGGTGTTTACAACCAAAAAAAGGCTCAAGGGCTAGATGCCCACAGAGTCAAACCAACTGGCTGAGAATGTAGGTGCTGACAAAGAAGCCTGGGCTTGGGCATGCTTTTCAGCTGTGTAGCTGGGGGGTGGGGATGCTGTGTAGCACCAGAGTCTCCCAGAGCTGCATTGGATAGGATTCAAAGTTAGTCTCTGAAACAAAATTGAACTTGAAGGTTAGATTCCTGTCATTTTGCTCAGTGACTCTCAGTTGATTTTCTCACTTGGCATGTATTTATTATATATTAGTTCTTTGAGAGTTTTGTACAACATATTTTAATCATATCACCCCCTTCCCTCAATTCTTCCTATATCCACCCACATTTGTCTCATTTGTTTCTTTGTTTGTTTCTAACCCATCAAGATAAATTTGTGCTGCCCATACAATTTTGGTCATGTGCCTTCTTGCTAGAGCTCTGTCCCTGTACCAGGGGCTACACTCAGAAAATTCTCCTCCTCTTCTAGCAGCTACGTAAGGACTGTTCATCACGCCTCATTAAGGGTGGGATTTTGTGCCCACCTCCACTCTGCATGCTAGGGTTTGGTCTGGTTTGGGGCTTGCTCAGGTTTTGTGAAAAACCCATAGAGATCACTTGGCTTTTGATTTCAGTCATAAAGTGGAACTTCATTCCCACTTAGAAATAAACATTTTTAACACTCTTCCCCCAAATAACACCGATATTTGAGACAAGGAAGCAGCAGTCAAGCCCAGTTCACGGGGGTAAACAAATCGTCGGTCTATCTTTAAGACTTCTCTAACACAATAAGCAGGAAAACAAGCCCTGGTCTCCATGGCTGGGGTTGAGAGTTCTTTCTGACTTTAGCGAAGGTGAGGAAAGAAAATTCTGTCTGAGTAAGCGCTTTTAAAATTGCTTCTCTATGAACCAGTGACGGGGGGTCACAAGGAAGCACAGGACTTCAATATGCCTAACCGCCCCAAGATTTTTTTCTTTGAAATTTTTGAAATCATAAGATATGTTGTTGCTGACAATGAATTTTAATTTTAAACGTGAAGGCTTATGATTAAAAAGTCTTCACACTCCGAGAAGACTGAACATATTATATTTTCAACAAATTAGTAGGACGAAAACTGTCAGAGTTTTATATATATATAAAAGGAATGTGGTCTTCTCATCCCCAGCACATGCTAACATATTCAGATAAGCAATGTAGAAAAGTGTTTTTCAAATAAAGAGAAATTTTGTGTTAAATGTGATACAAACAGATTTGGAAATTACAGTTTTAAAAAAAAGTCATCCCAAAATCTTACAGCATTTATTTGCAATCCTTATTCATTTTTAATATTTGCTCAGCCCAGTGTGTTTACTGATTTTAAAGGTTCTAAATTCTAATGCTGTTTTCCTACTCAATGAATAGTTATAATATCAGTAAAAGTATTTTTCTTCTCTAAGATTCAGCTCCATGTCTAAAAAAACAGAGACCATAAATTGCAAGGCTGGTTCATGAAAAATGTTCAATAAATGCAGTTGCTGGGAGATCTTAAAATTGTTACTAAAATTATTAATTCTAAAACTCCTTCTAATGTACCTTTCTAAGGACAATTAAGAGGAGATTTTTAACATGGAGGGCAGCAGAGTATAAATGGATTGCTTTATTTTTTCTCATTTTTAATTAGTTCTCTGAGAATTTTTGTACAATATGTTTTGATCATATTCATCCCCTTCTTCACCTCCTCTTTGATCCACCCCATCTCTACACCCCACATTAGTATATCTATATATCTATATATCTCTATCTATATTTATCTCTATCTATCTATCTCTATCTATCTATCTATCTATCTATCTATCTATCTATCTATCTATCTATCTATCTATCCATCAAGTTTCGTGTTCCTTGTATGTTCTTGAATGGCCTTCTACGGGAGCATGGTTGACTTATCATGGTATATACACTCTTAAGACAGATTCATCCTCTCCCAATATCAATCAATTGCTAGTAGCTCCTTGGCTATGGTTGGATCTCCATGCCTGCCTTTTCCCTCCATGTTGGGATTTTGTCTGGCTTGAGTTTGAAGGTCTTGTGTATGCTATCTCAACTGCTGTCAGTTTGTGTATATAACTGCCCTACTGTGTCCAGAAAACGCTGTTTTCTTGAAGCATTCACCGCCTCTGGCTCTTCCAATCTTCCCTCTCCCTCTTCCTTAATGACCCCTGAGCTTTGGTCAGAAGAATCTACATCCCAGGTTTGTAATTTACCACCTTATTATTCTTAAAGATATTGTAATTGTTAAATGCATCTGTAATTCCCTACTGTAAAAGGGATATTAAAAGTCTACTCCTGTTTTTTAAACTGAATGATATAAATCTATGTCCATAAGACAGAAAAGAACACTGTGCAACTATAAATAATTGTGAAGAAGACATCTGCAACCTTTTAAATGGAAAAAAAAATCACAATTAAGGTCTAGGCATATTGTCCCAGTAGAGACACTTTTATGATTGATGAGGATTTTATCTCTTGGCATCTTTTGTCTCACTGCAGTATTAAACACCTTACATTAAGCAGTTGAAATCAGATTGAGTCCAATTCATTCTGGTTCGGTTGCTGAATCATGCCAATCGAATGTTTTCCAATTTTCTCACATAATATTTCTCTTGTCCTTTAGGGGCATGTGGTAATTTCTGCAGGAAAAATGGTCTAACCACTGTGAAACTGATCAAAGTATTACTACAAGTACTGCCTTAGGACAAATGATTTGAACCCTTCCATTATCAAAACATCTGCAAATGCTGTCTTTTATGTATGTGTCAATGAGGGAGCACATGCTGATTGAATTCCCTTCCCCCGCCCCAGAACACCTGACATCCACCTAACATGTGTAATTGAATTCAAGAAAAATTGGCAAGTGACAGGAACTTTTACAAATTAAACAATTCTCATAATAGAACAATACCCAAAGACTCAGACCTTGGAAACCCAGGAAGACATTGGGTTTAAGTGCCTTAGTATGTCTGTTTTGCATTTTGTCTTAATATGCCGACTCCTAAATTACTGCTGTGTATACTTTCATATCAGCAGGAATTGCATACAGTGATGCGTAAACCTCACCACGACATACACCAAGGATGACCATTTCAATGTGGTTTTGAATGTCTCAGGCTTGACTGTTGTCATGTATTGGCATGGCTCATGTTTTCTGAGAGCTAAATTTTCATTTTAAAAAGAGACTCGTTTGGTTTTGCTAAGTGAACCCTTAAGTAACAAAAGAGAAACGTTTGTTTCGATCATGATGTTCTAGGTATTTTGTCTTTGTGTATGCTTATACATAAGTGCGCATGTGGTCTGCATACCACTAACAGGAAACTGAGTTTTAAAAACAGAATTCAAGAGAAAAACCAATTATTGGTTAATTTCAGTCATCTATTTTTTAATTCAAATTGCTTGTAATCAACAAAGTCAGTACATGTTACTTCCCACATCCATTTAAACATCGCAAATTAGTAGATTGGTTCTGACCTAATTCACCTGTAAATGTTATGTAAGTAGAATAACACTAAAGAAATACAGGATAAAGATCACAATTCTTCCTGAAAATCCTAAGAGAAAAATTATGCACTAAAAATAGTTCTCAGAATATCAAATAATAATAAAAGTATTTGAAGTAGTTATAGACATGCAAACTTACTTCCACAGGCAGTGGGGTTGGGTTTTGTTTGTTTATTTGCTTGCTTGCTTGCTTTTTTACTTTAAGACAAAGTTTCATTGTATGGCTTAGGCTGACCACTAATTAAAGATATTTTATTAGTTGTTGTTTGGTAATTTAAAAATCTTGCTTTCATGCATAGTTTCACTTTAGGATTTTCAGAAAAGTAAATTTTCCTATCCTATTTTCTTGAAATGCTTCAACATCCTGGGAATTGTGATCATCTTTCTTTAACCTCCCATGTGCTGGTTACAGGCTTGTGCCACCACATATGGCTACTTGGGGGACTCTGACCACAGAATTGATTTGGGCAAGTAGTGGGTTAAATAAAGATTCCTCCACCCCCACCTCCCACCACTGCAGGAATTTCCATTCCCTAGGCTACTTTAGAACAGGAAGAACATTGCCATCATCCAGTGATTTTTTTTTCTAGTAAGAGTTGTCTTAGAATTCTAAAATATTACAAAGTTTAAAAGGGATGCCTTCTAGAACTTTCTGTCCTATGATTTCCATTACAGTGACTGCATCAGGGTTCTGTTAGAAGGCAGGCACGGCACCTTCACATTCTGTTTAGATAACATTACTTCCAATTCCAGGTTTTTCACACCAGTGGTTTTACTTTTCTCGATTTATTACTGTTTTTTATTTTTCTATATCAAATTTCTATTAAATTATAAATGAAAGTGTATGCTGATGGCAGGATTCTCAATGTATTCCTTTGAATAATAGAAGTGTTTATTTTTTTTAAACACTAAATGACATACTTTGTACTAGTCAAATGTTTTCCAACAATATAACAAAACATAATTTACCAAGTGGAGCCCACACTCTGGATAATAATGAGGCCCATGCTCATATTAACTCATGGAAAATTCTTTTCTGCACTATTTGAGGGAATGCTCCATCCTTTAGTGTTGTTTATTCTTCAGTAACTACTCATCGTTCTTGGGCTTCCAAAATTCCTGGCATTTCACTAGTTTGTGCATTGATAGGACACTGTTCCTAGACCTGCTTTTGGCACCATGCCAACCTCTGTGATAATCAGCTATGAGGTTTATCCCAGCGGAGAAGTGTTATAAACATGAGGACTCACCAAACTCTGCTCTGAAAATGAATTTGGAGGACACTCTTTTTGTAATGGCTAAAAAACTTTCTGTTCCAAGATAAGCGCTAATGCCAGTCTTACCGTCTGTGCCAAGTTCATTAGATTTCACGATCTGATGCTTGTAGTAATTGTTGTTATCCAGTTTATCAAGGACAGATGAGTTAATCTCCCAAACACAAATATAGAAAAATCACATAGAAGTTTTACAAAGTTCCACCTTCATGAGAATAAAGGGATATGCTTCTCTACATTATTTGGCATGTTACTGCAGCAGGATATATTGTTACACTGGCTGATGGGTAGGGAAAAGTACTAAGGATCCCCCTGCCCCAACACACACACACACAAATTCAACGGCAAACAGTGGGCAGCTAAATGAGCTGAGAAAGAAGAGAATATGGAGAGGTGAGGCAAGAGGAAGCAGGACTCAAAAGCATACCTTAAGAAAGACACAGAAACAACTAAAAAAAAGTGTAACCTGTCGTTCACAAAATAATGAGAAGGAAAGATCACAGAACACTCACCTTAAGTGAGGAGAAGAAAACTAGATGGCATAGAGAGGCCAGGAAGGTATAAAATAAGTCAGTTATCAGCACAGGTAATTTACAGATGCATAAAGAGCGATTCTTGGATGATTTAGGCGGATAACCAGCAAAGTTCAGAGTCCAAACTCCATGAAAAAGCGGGGCAAGTGCTCTCAGTTCTAGACTCCACATAAAAGGCCAGGCACACCACATAGCTTTGTCATACCAGTGATGGTGAGATGGGAGGGGAGACAGGTACCCTCTGGGGATCACTGGCCAGCTAGCCTAGACCACACAGGGAAGTTCCAGGCTAATGAGAGATCCCATCTCAAACCAAATGTCTCAAGGTACTTGAGTAATGACACTCAGCATTGTCCTCTGACTTCCACACACGTGCACCCACCTACACATCAACACATATACATACATGCACATACATCCTAGAATCCCCAAACTTTTCCTCTGAAATCCCCCTTCCCATTCCTTTACAGAAAGCATCACTTCTTAAAATTATTTACCTGTCACTGTGGGACTCCTCCCTTAGCAGAACATAAACTGTATGAATTCTGGTAAAGCAACTTTACTTTTGTGAATCAAAGCTTACCAGGAAGCTTGGGGGAGCAAGCCACCAGAAACCAGGTTTTCATGAGAATTAAATGAACGTGCCAGCCAGCTGAGGTTAGCTGCCTGGAGTTGAAAAGCAGAAATAAAAAAAAGGCCAAGTACTGTGAGAGAGAAAGGACTCAGGAATATTTTGGGAAATAATAAGGAAGAGAGAGAGAGAGAGAGAGAGAGAGAGAGAGAGAGAGAGAGAGAGAGAGAGAGAGAGAGAGAGAGAGAAAGCAAGCTGGAAATTTGGGGACATTAAACAAGAAAATTAGAAAATGAAAATTGTGTGAAATGAAGGAGATAAACAGAAATTTCATGTGAAATATCATTAGATACTAAAAAGACATCTAATAAAACATGTTACAACACTTAAATGTTTTGAATATGAAAATATCAAATGTCAGCTGTAAATATTGAAATTAAAAATAGTGAAATCATCAAATCATACATTTTGGGCTTTTCTCCAGAATAGAATAAAATCTTTTTTTATTCACTCAAACTTCTAATGAAATGATCACACCTCTCATTTATTGAGCATATAGGAGTATGTATGCCAGCTACACTCTTACATGTTTTATTCTAATCCTCATATTATCATATATGCAAATTACTGTGAGCTTTATCTCACTTGAGCATTTCTGTTATACCCTTTAATCACCTTTGTTATGGTTTGGATATGAAGTGCTCCCCTTAAAAAAAATGAAAAAAATCAAACAAACAAAACAAGAAAACTACTTCATTACGTATTGGGAACTTAGTCCCCATCTGCTAATACTTTTGGGGGGGGGGGGCTTTGGAAACCTTAGAAGATGGAGTCTAGCAGGAAGATCAGTGGGGTGTGTCTTTGGAGATGTCTTTCCTGGCCTCTCCATGCCTCTGTCTCGGCTTCCTGTTCACCCTGAGGTGGCTGTAGTCTCTGCCACACACTCCTACCACTGTCATGGCCTGCACCATCACAAGCCCAGGATCAATGGAGCCAAAGACTATGGGTTGAACTCTCCGAACCTGTACGCCAAAATAAATCTTTTCAACCTTGTTAATGTTGGCCATTTTTTCACAGTGACATAAACCCTGAGAAACAGAACTGAGTCTCCGTTCTATGTCCTATTCTCTGCTGCTCTGAGACCTTTGTCAGTGAAGGTTGCTGGCGCCTTCCATGTTGCCAATTTTTTCACCTCCTTGCCTGTCTATAGACCCCAAAGTATCTGGAGGCCCAACTGAGAGTGTGTTGATGACATACTGTCACCATGAGGACACAGCTGGGGTGTTTCTTTGTGGAGTAATTCCAAAGAGAAAGTGGTGGACGTGTGTCTGCTTTACAGGCCAGGTGTATCCACTGGCGGACGAGTGGTTGCTAAAAGCATAATCTTTGGCCAGAAATGAACACATTTGTCAGCTTCTCCTCTGTCTCTCCCTTCAATATATCCACCAAGGGTATCCTGTGTCACATGCAAAACACCCGGCAAGGAAGGGAAGACGCAGACTCGTCATCACCAGTAGAAGTGTGCCTTTCCAGAGGACTGTTCCCAACTGCGGTGTTCTGCTGCTGAAGTGGAGGTTTAAATTCTGAGCTCACTGTCCACAGTCATAAAATAGAGATAGAATGCACTTTGGAGATTTGTAGTGGAGAAAGCACTTGGTATTTGTAAAAGACTCAGTGTAGTGCCGGGAACAATGTAAGTGCTCAATTAGTGAGAACTGACCACTTTGATACAATGTAGAAAAGGGTATTCAGTGGTGGGGGTGAAAATTTTCTATGGAATTTGTGAAGAGACATAGCATGGTAAGTAACAGGCTGGTCAGTGCTTGCCTGGAACTGCCCTCTTTTATGACTAGGCTTCTAGCGCTTCCCTTTGTCCCGTTCTTCTGCTCGCCATCTTCTCTGGAGTTAGTGTGTTGTTTTCTTTCTGTGCTCTCTTTCTCAATAACACAGGAAGGGATTTCTACAGCTCATAGCCCTCCATCTCAGTCACCCTCATATGTTCTCTCAGAGAATTACAGATAACCTTTCCAAGGTCAGAAAGACTACCTTGCAATCATGGTTCAGTGTCTTAGTTTAGATCCTATCTATATTGCTGTCTGTCTCCCTCCATCTCTCTGCACACATGGAAAGGAAATACCAAACTTCAAGCATCTCTAGAGAGGAGGCCTACCTACTTCCCTCCCCTTCAATACCCTGTTTGGTTCCCACTTCAAAAGAACCCCAGCATCCATTCCACCTGGAATGGTCCTGGAGAACAGACATCCTCCTCAACCTCTTTAGAACTCTGTATGAAAACCCAGAGGCAGGAAGCTTTGTTAATTCAGTGAAGTCCATGTGGAACTGAAATAGTTCCTTTCCTATTTAGATTTGTGATACGTTTTGGACAAAGTCTTGCCTATCGTGTATACAAACCAGTGTGTCCTTTGTAGAAAGGGCACTGAGCAAGTTTCTGAAGCTGTATCCTTTTTACAATTATAAGAGAGATGCAATCTGTTGATTTCCATGTGGGAGAATGTGGATGATGCTTATATGTTGCGTCCTATCTTTGTATGTATGAAAGAACAATGTAAAGTAGGATAATAATTCATGTACCATTAAGAAATAATAAATGATATAGGAATATCTACATTTATTCTAGAAGAGACAGTGACTAATTAGTATATTGATTAATGATTCTTCTTCTTTGTATCAGTCTGAATGATTCTATAAAAACATTATTACTTACTCTTTTCTCATTTTTTTCTTCCTATTTTGGAGCTTTTCCTTTTTTATTTTCTAGAAAGTATGTATTTTTGATGTTAGGGAAGAGATGAAATAGCATGCCCACAAAAACAGAGAATAGAGAAATAGGAATAAATTTTACATTTTAGTTTTCAGAAGGTTAACTCTTAGAAGTCAATGGAGAAGACACATGTACATAGCTAGCACTGGGGACGACTGAGAGGAAATAGCGTTTCCATTTTTACTCTTTAGGATGGACAGAATCCCTTGGGAGAAAGGGAGTAAGGAATGGGAAGACAGGCTCTAAGGAGCAGGACTCAGGGATTTGCAAAATGATGGACAGGCTGCTGTAGTAGTTTGAATGTAACTGGCCCCTATGAACTCATAGGGGATGGCACTATTAGGAGGTGTGGCCTTATTGGAGTGGGCGTGGCCTTGTTGGAGAAGTGTGTCACTGTGGGGGCAGGCTTTGAGGTTTCCTATGCTCAAGCTACACCTAGTTCAGTCTACTTCCTGATGTCTTCAGATTAAGATGTAAAATACTCAGCTCCTTCTCCTTCTCCAGCACCATGTCTACCTACATGTCACCGTGTGTCACCATGCTAAAAATGGACTTAACCTTTGAACTATAAGCCATACAAATTAAATGTTTTCCTTTATATGAGTTGTTGAAGTCATGGTATCTCTTCACAGCAATAGAAACCCTAACTAAGACAGCTGCTCAATTAGGAGCAAGATTTATACCCAGCCACCCACCTTTCACCTAAGCCATCAAAACCTGATATCAATGCCCCACAGTAAATGGTCAATCATAATAACATCATTTATGGGATCCTCTGAGGAGTCACCTTATCCACTCTTGTCTTTACCTAACATAGATTTTTAAAAAAGCCTGTTCAGTACAACTGTAAAACATGAGAAGATGGTCACCATGACTATGTAAAGATCTGATTGTAATCTATCTACAACATACTATAGAATTAAATATATTACCCATACACACAGAGAATGTATGATATATACAATTGAATTAGAAATGCCTGGAAAAAAAGGCCTTATGTTTACAGAGGTGCCCATAATTTCATTATATAACTCACAGCACTACCATCAAATGAATAGAGGAAGTTGGAGAGTTTGAAACAATCTGAAAATTCAGTCACTCTTCACTTGCCCAGCTTTCTTTCCTTTTCCCATGTTCACAATCTCCATCCACACGAGAGAGGTAGAAACTGTCCAGAGTCCCCAGATGAGTGCTGTTCCTGTCTGCCTCCACTGACTCATTCCTTCTGAGCACTCACAAATGCTCATGACATAACCCAAGTATAAGATGGAGGGCCCTGAGGAACAGGCAGATAGTAGCCTTTAGATTCAGTTCTTTCCCCTGTCTATCAAAAAACTGAACAATTAACCCAGCTCTGCTGAAGATTAGTTAATCTCAGGTCTGAAAGTGATAAAATAACTATACCATCTACCTCAGGTAAGTCAATACAAGCAAACACAGAAAGGACTTCCACAAATAGTGCCATTCAACACCAACACTTGCTCTCTGGTATGACTCCATTCAGTCTTCATGTTCAACCTGCCTGTGGGTGGGCAGTGGATGCATCATAGCTTATGGGTAAACGATGAATGGAGATGGGCCAGTTCCACTTCTTGGAAATCTGAACTAGAAGGAATAATGTATTTCCCCAGTGAGAGTAGAATGTAAATAAAGAGGAGAAGGTGGGGATGTCAAACTGCATGCATGGAGGAACACTAGGCACATGCATGGAACAAGGTCATTGCAAAGTTTCTGTGTATCTCAATTTCTAGTTAATGGCAGTGGGACACACAGGTCCAACCTTCTGCGGACAGCAACTAAAAATATTGAAGAAAAATACAACCCTTGTGTGTATGGACTGACTGAGTGGTGATGAATGGCTACAGGACTCTTAGCAGAAATGGAAAGCACAGAGGGAAGGGGTAGATATTATGAGGATTTGTACGGCCCAGACAACTTGAACCTCACCTTTGAGCTTGAAGCCCTGGTTCACTGAGGTGGGAAATCTAGAAAGACAGGCTGGGACCATGTCATTTGGACCTGACAGGGATCAGGGATTAGGTCATGGAAGATGAAATACAGACTTGTTCTGTCCCTTCCAAACCCAGGAGCATGCTGGGAAGCTTTCTTGGTGCTGAGCAGAGTAGGACCTTGAAAGATGTTTTCAAGAAATTATTTCCACAAGATAACCTTGTAGGGATATTCTAATCCAAAATAGTAACACCTGACGTTTCCCTCTAAAACCTCCCTAACCCCAAGTTGTCGGGCTTGAAACTTATTGTTTTGTCTTGGTGATAAAGTACAACATGAAAATTTATCATTATTACCAAGTATCATTCCCAAGGAATCATATGACCAAGTACCAATTATAAATGAAAATATGAAAGCTTATAAAGTGAGTTGGCTGAAAAGAAGATAGAGAAATAATATAGTTAGTTGTGAATTTAAAACAGGGCTGTTTTAATAAAAATGCCTAAAATCAGAGACATAAAAACTAGCTATAACAGGTCCCTGATATGTTAGAGGATGTGTGAGAGAATATTAAATGTCTTACATAAATGATTTATTATTTTTAATTCCATGAGATTCTCTATATATAATCTTTTCCAAAATATTATTACTACTGAATTGAATGTTTTTATTATGACTTCCTTAAAATTTTAACAGTGTTTCCTATGTGAAGATAATGTCTATTTTACAGTTTCCAAATTCCCAAAATCAATTCTGGAAGGCAATGTGGGCAGAGCAGACACTGCTTATATATTCCATCTTGTCAACTCTAGGATCTATGGGAGGAGGTGTATCTATCTGTCACTATCTAGGGCCCAGATGCTTTAAATTATTACAATGTTGGAATTCAGGAAACTGTAAAAGATGACTCTCACTTATAAATATAAACATGTTTATGAAAACAGGTAAAGAAAGTTTGACAGATAAATAATAATAATCTTGGATGTTTTGAAATGATGATAAATGCCTTGAGATTTTTTATTGGGCTAATATTTAGGAACTCTTCTAAAGCATGATCTCTAACCTGGTCCAGTTAATTTCATATTAAGGATCAAATCACACGAACAAAACTGAAGAAGCTTCAGCCAGCAGTAGACTTGGCTTCAGACTCCTGAGTATTAGATGATGGCTGTCAGCATAGCTTATACCCTGTGATCTACCCATCCTTGGTGGGAACTGAGGGAAGATAGGTTTGTGAGTAGAAACGCTTACTGCTCAGATGAGCCATGTTTGATCCCTGAAGCTCATGGTGGAAGAAGGGAACTGACTCTTGAGAGTTTTCCTTTGCCCTCTATATGTATGGCATAGTGAGCTCTCACCTGCACTCATACACTTATCATAAGCATACGTAAAATAATAAAAAATAAAATAAAAATATAAAAGATATGTGTTATGGAATAATCCTTTTGTACACTGGTTTAATAAAACGCTGATTGGCCAGTAGTCAGCCAGGAAGTATAGGCGGGACAAGCAGAGAGGAGAATTCTGGGAAGGGGAAGCATGAGTGAGTCAGGAGATGCCAGCACACCATCCAGGGAGCAGCATGTAATGGCACACAGGTAAAGCTACGGAACATATGGAGACATATAGATTAACAGAAATGAGCTGAGTTTAAGTGTAAGAGCTAGTCAGTAGTTAGCCTGAGCTAATGGCCGAGCAGTTTTAATTAATATAAGCCTCTGTGTATTTACTTGGGTCTGAGTGGCTGTGGACGTGGTAGAACAAAGGAAAACTTCTAGATACAGATATGTCACCCAAAACACATCATTTTCTACTGCCACATTCATATATAGCGATATTCTCCACCATATGTCAAATGTTTGGGCAAGACTGGTAACATCTGACTCTTCCCTTAAGGAAAGAAATATCAATTTGTTGATCTCATCTGATCAAATTATACAAAAATTTACACCTAAGACTTGGGACACATGACATAGAAACTCATCCAGAGGATGTGTGAGCAGGTACTTTCTGCATCGTGTAGTACTGTGCAACTGAAAGTCCATGGCACATCCTTCCTACAGGAAAGGCTCCTTGAGTTCTAAACAGAACTCCTCCACACACACATACACACCAATACAAGCCTAAACTTAGATGCCAAAGGTAATAATCTCAGCAGATAGGTGAGATACGGCATTCCTTGAACTAGGTAAATATCCTTTGCTTTCCTCAGTACCATTCATTATGTTTGTTTGGTTTTGTTTTTTGTTTTTGTTTTTTTGAGATAGGGTTTCTCTGTGTAGTTTTGGTGCCTGTCCTGGATCTTACTCTGTGGACCAGGCTGGCCTCTCACAGAGATTCACCTGACTCTGCCTCCCAAGGGCTGGGATTAAAGGCATGCCCCACCACTGCCCAGGTTATTTATTTTTAATTATATTTATGTTCACTATATTTTTATAAATACAAATAAATACAGAGGAAAGGATGGAATTTTATTTGCATTCCATTATACTGATTAATACACCTGCTTTTATCTGAGAATGTTGTCCTGTGGTCTATTGCACATGACTAAAAAGTCACAGATTACCATATATTATATTACCTTAAGAGAAACTTTAAATGCTCATTCCCATGAATTTTATTTTATATTCTGAATTCAGATAAGTACAGTCTATTATGAAATGCTCCTTTAAAGGGACTCCACAAGCACAAACAGATGGATTCATTACATTAAAAACTGACATGTTAAGTCTAAAGTTAAAGAAGCTAAACTTATGCAAATAGAAAATTTATCATTTAATACCCAATAGAATCTAAATGAAGTCTTCCTTACTGTCATCGGGTTTCAAAACATTTCAGACATGGGATAAGAGGCAATTTATCTAGCATCCTAGAAATCTGAGAAAATAATTTTTTCCTTCCTTTTAGATTTTGAGAAGAATCAACTGCTATTTATGGAATAATATATTTAAGAATAAAAACCTTTTTTTTTCTTTTTTTGAGAACGGGTCAACAGGAGGAAAACACAGAACATTCATTTCTCCCAATCAGCATTTTCTTTTTGCAAACCTTATTGTCCTTATCTCATTGCTGGGAAAATAGCAATTACAAAGTAACGGGAGGCTCACTTTCCTCCAGAGCACTCTCACAGGCAGAGTCACCAATTAAAAGTATTGCCAGATTTCAAACGATATCATAAAAGACAAGTCATTTTTTTCTTTCTCATTTTTACAAATCAAAAGGAAAGGAGCATACCTATCTATTGCAACCTGTAAAGGGAATAAATTTTTCTGCCTATTATTCACTATTTTTTTTTCTAAAAGTATACTCCTAGGGACCCACACAAAATGTGTAGAGTAATGTGGGTGGAGAGGTCAGAGGCCAGAGCCAACCTGCCTCAGCATCTGCCAAACCAGGAGCTGTAAAACCCAGAGCATGTCTTCTGGTCCTTCAGGGTCTCCATTTCCTCCTCAGCTGCAGTTTACCATGGAGCCTCCAGAAATAGAAGACTGAGTGAGTGAACCATTCAGATGGACACTGCAAGTGTTTAATACATAAGAATAAAATATAACCACTCAAACCCAGGCAAGGACAACATTATAGTCGATGGATAGATTCCCACTTGGAAGTAATTTTCAAGAGTCTTGTTGATTTCTCTCCAGTTTTCAGATCCTTTTCCTCTCTTAACCATGCTTTTTGGTAACAGTAGGACAGGCCTAGAATTTACCTTATCTTCAAAACTTTCCGAGTCAAGTTCTTTCTGTCACGGCAGAAGGCAAACAAGAGACAGAAGAGAGAGGGCATATCTACCTTCTAGAGCATAGTGAGGATTCATAGATGAGGACTGAAAGGTCTTTTTCCCCCCATTTTAATGGAAAGACTAGTCTTTTCACATTGTTGCACACTGACCTAACTCTTCTCTGCTCAGATCCCCAAAGCAGCAATTAATTCATTAGAAAACAACAGCATCAACAGCTTAGCCATGGCCTGGGAAAATGGAGCTGCTCAGAAGCCAAGTCTAGAATTTCAAGTCTTGCAGAAAGCCAATTAAAATAAGATGGGAAGAATTATTTAAACACACTTGTCAATAACTCTGCCATTTGCATATGCAAATGTGAAAACTCTCTTCTGAACATGCCAGATATGAAGACTTCTTTTTATTTGTAATAACGGCAGTAATTATGATGGCTACATTTTTTTTTTTGGTATGGCAGGCACTCTGATAAACCCTGCATATGGATTAAGTCACTTTATTCATAAGGCTCTTTGAAGCAGTAACTATTCAACCTTCTGACACCGGAGTTTGAGTTGCACATCAGATGGCTGCGCTGAGATTTGGGAGCAGATGCTTCCGGCTTGGGAGCCTATGCTCTGATCGCAATGTTAGAGTCGCTAATTTTTATAAAATCATTCCTTGGGTCTGCTTTTCCTGTGGCAATATTTTGAACCTTTCCCAGACAAGAGAGAATTCCAATGTCTTCCTGAGAGGTATCTCCATTTGAGAGGACTTTCTGGAGACATCTTTGCCCCACCTGGAGCCCAAACGAGAGAAATGGGCTTATTGTTATTTTAATTTCTTTCTTCAGATGTCAGCCTCACCTTTGGACATTAAAGAGAATGAACTTTTGAGAGAATTTCCAAGGACTTCCGATCTTTTTCCGCCAGCTGAAACTTTCAAGTCCTAAGATTTGAATAGTGTGTCAAATTCTCAAATCAGATGTAAAAGCTATGAAAGACTTAAACAGCTTTCAAGATGAAGTTGTGAAGCTAGATAGATTTGAAAGGGAAATGACATGCATTCGATTTCAATGTTAGGATTCGAGTTATTTCAACTGAGCTGAGGTGGTTAGTCACAGGGTTTGTGTGTGGAAAACAGATGAAAATATTGAGTCCATTTTAATAGTGTGAACATACGGACTAGATGGAAATTTTAATGGCGGCATCTCTCTCCTGGTTTCCTTCCTCGCTATTATGTCTTAAGCAACAGCTCTGCCCTGCCAAACCATCCTTCTACACTGAATTTAGAATCTTATGGGCACATGCTTTCGCCAGAAAGATCCCCTTACCATAATATTAGTAATTTCAGGCAGCTTATTTGAATGCCAGTGGAAATTTAGGGTGTTCTAACATTATATTGATTTCCAAAAGTAGAAATATGCTTCTAATATAACCGCCTGCAAATATTATCGCCGTCCTCTCTCGGGCTGTATTTAGTTTTGAAAAATGAAAATCGTAGTTTTATTTTAGCCAGAATAAGTACGGAAATCTTTAATTTAAAAGGCATTGGTTAAATCTTGCATAATTGCTTCCGAATTGAAATTAACACTGCATTTTTTCCTTATGAACTCATTTATTCAAATAGATGGCTAGAGTAAGCCTCCAGTGAAAGACTTGGGAACTTAATTCGTGTTACCCTACTTATCTAGGATGCTTCAGGGAATATATGCAGGGGATGTAAAGGGATACTGTATGGACAGGACTTGACTGAAAAGAACTGTGTTGAGTGGAACATGAGACAAGTCATTCATGAGTCTAAGGTAGAGAATGGAGAAGTAAAAGTAAGAAGTAGTTTTTCATTGAGGGAAAAGAAGGAGATTTATGTACTGCTTCTCTTTATATCATTAGAAAGCCAGTCTAGAAATAATAAGCCAAAACATTCATTCCTTTTAGAAATCTTTTTGTCCTTAATTAAGATAAGCTTCATCACAGTAAGAAAAACATACAGGAAGAAATAAAATGGAGCCCACTCATTTCTCTGCTTTAAAAGAAAATCACTACTAAGAATTTTCCACAGACGGGGCCTGTGGGTTAAGTTTGTACCTAGAGTTTATAGAAAGTGCCCACAGGAGCAGAAAGCCTTATGATATTCCGTGATCTCATTTCTGCACGTATGCTCAGAATGCTCTTCCAAGATCACTTTTCTTTATAAAACATAGTATCTGTACATAGCACTGAATGTCCATATACAGAGAAATTAAGGATAATTCAAATCCTGGACTTAATTCTTGACCACTTTATCCTATAGCAGCAAAGTGACTGGGGAACTGAAGTAACAAACCCTAGATGGTAAGAGCTTTGGATCTGTCGTTATCCAAAGTAATGGGTGGACTCAGAACCACGATTATCCGTGCACTTGATTTTGACAAAAAAAAAAAATGGCATGATGTATGAATGAAAGTAAAAGGGAATATGACATGTATGTTCCTGCATTTTCCTATCTATATTTTCATCTACTAAGGAAAGATGAGAAACTTCATAAAAGTAAGCAGACATTGACTGGTTAGGTCTGTCTTTGGTTCTAATATAGATACAGCAACAGGGTTCTGTGAAGCCCAGGGAGACAGAAATGAGACTTGGGAGTTGGAGGCAAGGGAGATCCAGGGGTTAAGGTCATTTTTGGCTACTGGCTACACAGCAAATTCAGGGGCAGTCTTCACTACAGAGACCCTCTCTCAATTAAAAAAGAAAAATATAAAAATTTAAAAAGAAACATATGACAAATATAGATTAGGAAGCAGAAAATTACACAGAAGAAAAAAAAACAGACTCTGGAAATATGTTTTAAAAAAACAATGCTGACCACTAAGTCAGTGTGCTGAATTTGGAGACATTTCTCACAGATAGGGTCCAATGAAATAATCACCATTTTCTCCAGCATATCTTGTTCATGGTGAGCAATAACAAAACAACCAAATGCAGTTTTGCCTGTTACTACAGGGGAAAGCCAATGGTTTTGTAGCATTTCTGAGATGCCCGTCCCTCTTTGGTGTCTGAGGAGGTTTGCTTCAGATCACAGCACCCTGAAGTGACTGCAGGCAGGAGAAACCCCTATTATACCACAAGGATGCCTGATAGACAGCTTCGGGAGCATTTGGCTAACAAACCATTACTTGGTGTTTGTGAGACTTCCACCTGAACCCAAACAGAACAGCTAACTGTCTTGAAAGAACAAAGCCATCAATTGTAAAACAAGCCCCATAAAGGCAGCTAGGATCAGCAGGGAGGGGAAATAAAGTAATTTATTCAAATTATTTGAATAGTAACAATATGCAACACCCCCCCCCCATTAACAAAAATTTAAATTCATTAAAAAAAAAAAAAAAAAAAAAAACACCAAGTGTGAACAATGATTTCTTTGCTTTAGTTCAAGAACAAGTTCTGGTTTTGTGCTTTAAGCTGCTGAGAACATTAAAATGAAAATATAGGTGATAAATACATCATTTACCTAAGAAAAGACCACTGAGAGCCTGTCTAACTTGCTGGAAAGTGTGTGGCTAATAATTAATTTTGCTCCTGGAGAGAAAAAGGTGAAGTTTTAACACAATTCTGTTGTGTGATTTCTTGACTTTTACCAAATTCTTGATTCTTAAATTGCCACCTGCTAATTGGCAAAGCCATGAGCAGGCAGAGAGAAGAGGGAAGGGCAGAGCCCAGCGAAAGGCAGAAGAGAAAAAACTGGGTCAAAGCAGCCGCACTATGATTTTTCAAAGGCTATTCTAAGCACTGAAATTCTGATACCTCATTCTTGTGACAAAAATTGTAATGAGAACAGGAAATGGTACCCCATGAATCCACTGTCCTGACAATGATTTAATGAGAATGGGAAATGGTGAGAACATAACTAATTCGCATTATGATCCTAAAGTTGTCATCTGGTGGTTCTGCTCAGATGCGGAGGGATGAAGGATATGGGACATCAGCTGGGAGAGTGCAAAGAAAAGCATGAAGATGGTGACATTGTGTGGCCTGGAAGTAATGGCAGAATGTGTCAGTGATGGAGGGGAAGGGCTGGGGAGGGGCAGAGGGGGGATGCCGAGCAAGGAGTTTGCCTGCTGAATGGCAAAGCAGGGATACATTTAAAGATGGCATTCATGCCAACTGAAGGGAAAAAGAGAAGGGAAGGCAAATGTTGGCACAGATAATTTAAGATAGGAAGTAACTAAATAGTCAAATAAGAATCCACGAGTCCTTCAATCTGGCCCATTGAAAGATGGTATATTATTTTCCACGGAGATATTCAAGTTTGTGGAGTGGCAATTAAACTTTTTGGTCCTAATTTTTCTTTTTCATGAATACATAGTTTTACCTTCAAAACTTCTATTTTGAAACAAGGGCTCATTGTAATCCAGACTTGCTCCTAACCTCAGTATGTAGCTCAGGATAGCGTGGAACGTCTCCTGATACTCTTCCTCCACCCTCTGAGAGCAGGAATTGCAGGCATTTTCGTGGGGTGGTAGGGCCTGCTTCTGGGGCTCAGTGCATGCCTGGTAAGCTCTGTACCAATGTTCTACTTGCCTACCTCCAACTGCTTCATCCAGACAATGTATTTTATAGGTGAAGGTTACAGAGCTCCCCAGCTGAAGCCACCACATCTCTGGGCCAGTGCTCAGTGGGAGAAAAAGCATTGAGCCCTATTATGAATTGGATTTGTTGGTGAGAAATGCAGACATGACAGACAGTAATTTCACTTTTGATCAAGAACTTTGACCCATTTCTCTAAGTAGTAGCTTAGGTTCCAGAGAGTTTTTAAGTATGGAATTATTTCAGAACTTTTACACTTTGGTGAATAGGCCAAACAATTATATTTTTCTGTGTGCGTTCTAGGAAACACATTAACGGGCATGGAAATAATGAAGGCTAATAAGCAAGAAAACAGATAAACATAATTGCTTAATTACGCACTACCTAGTCTAGTTTGTGCTTCGGCACTCTGGCCAGTCACTTAAAACCGTTTCTTGACAAGTCCACTTGTTAAGATTGATTCAGCATAACATGGTTCTGATCAAGAGATCCTTCCCAGGGTAGAAAACGCAAGCATGGCAGAGACCAGATGATGAAAACACTTTCAGAGAGAAAAATGTTCTGGCAATTGTAATACGAAAGCAGCCTAGAAACCATGCTCCATATTCATTCAACAAAATAGCAGCAATAGCAGCAATAACGACGACAAAGGGTGAAGTTTTCCCAGCAGCTTTGCTTTCAGCTTCTTTTGTTTAAATACTGCTAGAGCGTTTTCAAAGCCGAAATGCAACTTTCGTCAAAAGAAGTATGCTGGTTCCTCTCTACAAGTCAAAAGCCTTTCAGATGAAGATAGATGACTAGAAGCCATTAGAAAAAAATTACTGCAAACTTATGTGTGCCTAAGCCCCCCTACTTTGCATTTTGATTCATATTTAAAATATTGATTCCATCAAATGGAGGAACAGTTAGTGTCAGCAAGAAGATGATGGAGAAAATGAAGTCAAAGGGGAACAATGTAAACAGTGAATTTATTTATTTACCCTTAGGTGAGGGGGCCATATTTCACTGATATGGAACAGTTATTCAATTCATTTTATTAATTTAATCTTCCTAAAGTACTACTTCACACTCTGATGCAATTTCAGAGCAAACACATCACTGTGTACTTGTTGAATTCATGGCTAATGATCCGTGAATTTATAATCCAGAATGATTCATAATTGAGTGAACCACCTTATTTTACTCCCCTCTTACAGGAAAGGTTCACAATGAAAGACCAGAATGTTCAGAAAAGAAATGTGAAAGTCTCCAAAGTTGAACCACAGTAAACGGTAATAATGTCTAGTGAAAATGAAATATTTAATGTCCATATTTAGGCTCTCACTCATTCATTATGTGGCCATGTAAGAGGTGTCAAATGTTGATGGGAATTTCAATTTGACCTGGCAAAAATGAAGTAAGCAACATACAGTATTTCATCCATTCTGTCCATTTTCACCATGAAAGATTGGCTCCCTAATACTCTTTGTTCAATCCAATGTCAAAGTCTTAAAAACAAATTTCTAAAGCACTTAAGAGGTTCTTTGAGCAGCTGTATTTAGTAACAAATGACAGATATCTATTAATGCAAGTGCGTCTTATATAAAATATTTTAATGTGGATTTCTGGCGATAGTATATTCTTATTAATACCAGGTATAAATTGACACATCACAGGAGTTCTTTCAGATGAAAGATCCATTTAGTCTCATCTTCAAATTATGGATTGATACAATATTCTGCACCATAATGGTTCCAAAAGCATTGTTAGTATGATGTATTATTCATGTTTTCAGGTGCCATTGTTTCAGTTCACAGCAGAGTGCCTCGCCACTCTGAGTGGATCAGAAAATGAGCTGAAGACAATGGTATGACTATAGTCTTAATAGGTCACCGAGGACATCAAGGCACTGTGTTCATACTGTATTGGACAATATGCTCAAATGTGAGGAGGTGAAGCCTTTCAGTGCTTCTCCCATCACACAAGCATTGTGGATTCCACACACTATTTCAAAAGATGCTGACATCAAGAAATGTTGTGGTTATTGATGATAACTCCGTTTATTACTGCTTTAGGAACTGAAACATTCAATCCAGATAAGATTAAATGCTGGTTAAATGTAGGCCATTTTTTCCCCCACTAGAGATAAAACAAATCACACCTCTCAGTCGTAGAATCAAAATTTAGGGTTTAGTTCTTAAATGTCCTCTAAAGGGTCATCTACTGAAGACTTGGTTCCAAGTTTGACAGTACTGGGAGTCACAGAACCTTTAAGAGGTGAGACCTAGTAAGGAACACAGGTCCCTGGAGGCAACAGTCCCACTGGGGAGGGTGGGATCCCTGCACCTTTGACTGTTTTTTTCTGCCTACTGCTCCCTGGGCATGAAGCTTACAGTTTTATCTTCTGTGTGTTTCACTATGATGTACTGCCTCACCACAAGCCCAGAAGTTATGGACTGAAGCTTCCAAAACTATGAGGCCAGATCAACCTTGTGCCCTGTCCTAGTTAACTTTAACTGTGAAGCTGACACAGCCTAAAGTTACCTGAGAAGGGAGTCTCAATTGAGAGATTGCCTTGATTAGCTTGACATATGGCCATGTCTCAGGGAGATTGTCTTGTTAATTGATACATGAAAGTACAGCCCACTGTGGATGGCGCCAATGCTTTTGCATGTAGTCTTGGGCTATATAAGAAATCTTGATCTTCATATAGCTTGATCTTCTTGTGGGACTCCTAACAGTGGGAGCAGGGGTTGTCTCTGACTCCTTTCCTGGCTTTTGGGACTCTATTCCTCATATTGGGTTATCTTGCCTAGCCTTAAGGTGAGGTGCTTAGTCTTATGACAACTTGATGTGCCATGTTTTGTTGATATCCATGGGAGGCCTGCCCTCTTCTGAATAGAAACAGAGGAGGAGTGGATGGGGGGGGGAGAGAAGAGATGGAGGAGGGACTGGGAGGGGAGGAGGGAGGGGAAACTGTGGTTGGGATGTAAAACAAATAAATAAATAACAGAAAGAAAGAAAGCCACACATGATCCCGAGAGCAAGTGAGTGAGCCATAAAACAGCAATCCTCTATGGTGTCTACTTTCAGTTGCTGCCTTGACTAATCTCAATGACAAACTGACCTGGAAGTGTAAGGAAAATAAATCCTGTCCTCACCTAAGTAGTTCTGAGTTGGAACGTTTTATTACAGCAGCAGACAGGAAACCAACTCATTTCCATGTTAAGTTGCTCATCTTGGGTGTCTGTCATAGTAACCAAAAGCTGAGTAACACACTAATCGCTGTAAAACTTGCTTCCAGGACTTTCCTAAGCATCCAAAATCATTTTGAAATGCAGATTCTGATTGTACAGATCTGTGGGACTTGGGACTCTGCATTCCTTACCAGCCCCACCCCCCCAGGAGTACTGCATTGGCAGCTGGTAGGGAGAGGTAAGGTATGAACAAATGACCACCCACTCCATCACGCCTTAGCGTTCTACTGTGTGCTAACCACTTTATAAGAAGCTTATATTGAGAGAATTAAATGAAAAGAATCATGTAAAGGGCTGTTTAGTTTTTTTATTGCTGCATAACAAGCTACTTCATCTTCTGGCGGCCACTTTTGGAGATTAACTACCCTGTTTATTACCTCGTACTTAAGACCCAATAAATGTTTGTTTAAAACAGATCCTCGAGTGAGTGCTATTCGCTGGCTGAAGCCAATAATAGATCATTATCAAGGCCTCACAGGACTGCAGATTTAATTACTAGAAAGTTCTTCTGACTTTAACTGATGGTTGCTATCTCCTAATACGTTACATGGCTTCTTGTAAGAAGGAAGCAAAAATAGGTTCAATCCTTTCTAGATGATAGTGTTGGTTGCACTGTGTGACAAGTAGTTATTTTGTTTGACTTTATAAACTTCATTTCATTTTTTTTTTTTAACTAACTACCTTGCTTGGTTCAAGGATCAGAAAGCACTGCTACAAACACCGGGATGGTTCCTCCATGCCCACCCTTTCCATTGCCAGCAGCTCGAGTGTCTGCTAGGAACCCCAGCCTCATGTAACCCCCTCCCCCACTCCCCCCGCACCGCTGGGTACATTTGGCTCTCTGTAGAAGGTGGCAGGTGGGACACAGCTCCCTTCAATGCCTTATTTTTGGTGTTGTCTCCAAAATAAACTGTTCACATGTAACTCAGAGTCAGCTACTGGAGAACCAAGTCAAGCCAGGAATGAAGTCAAGTCAACTCCCCTGTCCCAGGCTTCATGTTCCTTCTGCCGACATCTCATTCCCAACAAGCAAACTCCGGTCCTCACTTCTTCCTAAGTTTTCATTGTATGCATCTTTAAGCAAACATAAAATGTTTATTCGTTTCTGCATAAACTGCAGCCCATTCTACTCCTACTCGGGCAGGCCTTGCTTTCTGTTTTTCGCCCTAGTTATGAGGATTGAACCCAGGGCTCCACTCATACTAGGCAAGCCTAACTAATTCACATCCCTTGTCGACCTTGTATTTTCACAGCTAAAGTTTCATTGTCAGTGCACAGACCCCACCCCTTCCTTAGCATGGTGCATGGTGGACAATCCTTGTGCTTCTCTGCCCTTGTTACATGATATTTCAACATTGTAGTTACCTCTTCTGCCACAAACCAATCTCAGATATTCTCAAAATATTTTACCCAGTGTAAACAATTACTCTATGACATATTTCTAGTACAACAAAGGGGAAGCATTCTCCTTGCTTGGAACAAAACTGGGATATTTAAATTAACCTCCTCTTACTGTTACATCATAGACTGATTGATTCTACACCTATAAGAAGAGGAAGTCTGCCTTCTGTGTTTTTATAATTGATTGATTTTAGCACAGGATCATAATCATACCTCTCTATGCCCATTATATCCACTTTGTTACTGCCGGCTCATTGTCCTATCCACATCAACAGCAATCATCGGTGTGTAATCACTGAACATTTAATTCCATTACTGGACAAAGCCCTAAAATACACACTGTGTACTTAACATCATTTAGTTAACTGCAGCATTATGAGTTAATTATCACTCAGAGAAGGTAAGTCATTTGCCAGGGTCATGTTGCCAGCAAGTGCTAGAGCCTCTTGCTCTTCCTCACTCCCTCTTTCCTTCTCTCCCTCCTGACCTCCTCCATTTCACCTTCCTTCTTCCTTTCCTCCCCCTCATCCTCATCCCAGTCTCCCCAAACTACCCCGGCCCTCTGTCCCCTCTCCCTCCTCCTCTCACTTTTCAACTTTTCCCCTCTGGCCTCAGTCTTGATTATACTTGCCAGAGAATAAGATGCCATTCCCAAATATTAGTCACCTTCAGATAATGCCCAGGGCTGTGGATGTAAATGGATTCTCACAGAGAGTGGCCACTAGTTGTCATTCTTTAAGTATTATCATTTAATGTCAGTGTGTTCCCAGGCACAGGTCACCTCATGCCTGTCAGCACAGCCCCTACGAGGCTGAGACAGGAGGTTCTAATGAGTTAAAGGTATTAGAGTTAAGGCATTAACTTCTAATGAGTTAAAGGTCAGCCTGAGCAACTTAGTAAGAGGCCAACCCGAACTACACAGTGAGTTGCTAAAGGGAACAATTGTTCCTAAAAGTATTCTGATACCTTCTTCTGCATCATCCTCATGAATATCACCCACTGTTGACAGATGTTAAAACAATAATATAACAACAAAATCCAAGCCATTTCACAGATTTATTTTCCTTCTGAGTCACACAAAGCAATAGAATTTGACTGACAAGACTTGCTGTGATAACCATTCTGTTCCACAGGCCATAGAAAATGTTCTGCTTTACAAGATACCCAATTTGCCAGAGAAAATGTTCTGCCTTACAAGATGTTCAACTTGCCAATACCAGAAGGAGAGTCCCATACTTAACCCCACACCAGAAAAGGAAACATCTCATTCTGATGTCTCTTCTACAATCTGATTAGAAAAATATTTGGGGACATTAGGACAGCATTCTCTCATTTCCATCTCCCTAGATCTTCTCCCACCCTCCACAATTCCTTATAGATTACACTCGTAGGACCTAAATTATAAATCCATGTGAGCTTTGGTGCAGTGTGGTTCAAGGAGCCTCATACAATCTTCAGCCTCCTCTTCTGGGCTTCACACTTCATCCTTCTATCAAGTAAAGATAGTTGTCAGAGGGAACAGAAGACATCTTGGCCCTGGCTACCCTAGGGACAGTGACTCATCCACTTCTAGCCTCATCTCTTCCTGGTTAACTCCTTACTTCAATCCTTTCACTGAAAGCTGCCTTGAAAAAATTCCTTTTACATATCTTGATATAGCCTGGTAATCTTAAGGCTTGATCTTCTGGTTATTACTCTATTACTCTAATAATCATCATTTGTTCAAGTTCTTTTTCTCCTTCCTTCCTCCCTCCCTCCCTCCCTCCCTCCCTCCCTCCCTCCCTTCCTTCCTTCCTTCCTTCCTTCCTTCCTTCCTTCCTTCCTTCCTTCCTTCCTTCCTTCCTCTCATTACTCACAGGCCATTCTTTTTGGCCCCATCACTTTATTTAGTATCTTCTAAGAATGTAATGTATGGGAACTTTTCACTCCCTGAAGTTTTCCCGACTTTGCAATTTTATCTAATATTATGGAATCTTTTGAATCAAGTCCAGGTAATTTAAATTTTACTAGGTTCTAGGTAGGTGTGTGGTTTTAAAAATGCCCCCTTAGAATTTGGGGATAATAGCATACAACTGACAGAGGGTGAAAAGCAAGATGAGTTCTTGCAAATAGTTCTCCCTCTTTCTGACTTCAACATTTGTGTCAAGGAAATACACATGGAGAGTCGAAACACATAATGCTGTTTGATCCAATTGTGCAGAGCTCAAAGGATCTGAATTCGAAGCAGTCTAAGACAATAGAAACACTAAAGCGTTTTTCTTTAAATAATGCAAATCCTCTCAAATTTTAGCCTTTCATCAGAGACTTCAGTTACAAGCAGATAAACTCAGCAGTATATGTATGTTGGTACTGTATTGGAGTAGTCACCCCTTTAATTCCATCATTTGACAATTCATATAGTTGCCTGTGCATTTTTGGTGTTTATTTTATTATTTGAACACCCTAACATGCACTATTACATTTTTGTCTGCACACTTCTGGTTATTTCAAAGATCACTCCCCTACCACCATATCTACTGCCCATGGTAGTGGAAACTGAAGACACCCTCATTTCCATACTATGATCTTTCCTCCTCCTCTCTTTATTCACCTCTGGGCCATGAAATACCTTTATGTGCTTGTAAGATAGCTCCTACTCAGGTTGGTATTTGAATAACCACTTGAAGGATAAAAATCTCAGACAGCCACTACCTAGAATCTCTGGCTAAATAATTGGGATTTTATTCCCAGTATAATCTAAACTACAATGAGGGATGATGAGAATATATAGTTTATCACGTTAGTTGAATAATCTATTAAGAATTGTGGAAAACAGGATGGAAATTCCTCAGAAAACTCAATACAGAACTGTAAAAGTCCTAGCCATTTTTGCTCCTGGGAGAGAAAAAGAGAGATATAGATAGATAGATAGATAGATAGATAGATAGATAGATAGATAGAAAGATAGATAGATAGACAGATACAGAGAGAATATGAAATCAGTATTAAAAAGGAGTTGCTCCTCCAGACCAGAAATGCATTAGTCAAGCCTAATCAATTGAGGTATCTATCATCAGGTAAAGAACACATAGACATACTTTAGACATGAGGAGTAATGGGATGTTATTATTTGTGGCAAAGTAGATGAAACTGGAAGACATTATGTTAAATGAAATAAGCCATACACAAAAAGGCAAATCCTGAATTTTCCCCATATAGAAGCTAAAAATATTGATGTCACAGGATTAGAAAGTGGAATTGTGGTTGTTAGAGGATAGGAGGGGGATAGAAAAAGTAAGGTAGAGGGTAGATGGGTAGGAGCTAACAAAAAAGTTATAGGCAGAGTAAATTCTAACATTCTACATCATAGCAAGATGTCTATAGTTTAAAAGAAACTTCGCTATGTGTCTTAACAAAGAACTACAAAATAGATATTCAAAAGTTCAAAACACAGACATGAGAAATGCCTAAGGGATGGAAACGCCAATCACCCTGGCTTGATCATTATCCATTGCATAAATGTACCAAATTATATTTCAGTACCCATACATGTGTACAATTAAAATTTCTAAAATATGACAAACACGTTATGTATGAAAACAAAGCTATTAAAAGTCCAAGTAGAATTAAAGATGCAGGTGGGTGTCTGTCAATCTGATGAAGAACCCAAGTTCCCTCTAACTACATCTCCTTCCAGCTGTGCAGACCACATAAACTCGGGACACTTCTTTGAAAAATCTAGAATGAGAACCTCTGCACTTGAATAGTTTCCCTATCAGTTTAGAATAAGAATACAGAACATTAGATCTATGAAATGAATATTTACACAGTTTTGAGGAAGGGTCCCACATGTTACTATCAGGCTATGGCAGAGAAATCATCAATAAATAGTAAGAGAAGAATCCTAAGTCATAAGCATTCAGAATCACTGAGTCAGGCAACATGCTAACTACAGAACCAGCACACAGTATGGGCTTACTAAAGTTAGCTGCTGTTGTTCCTTGAATCATTCCTCTGGCTTGATCAAATTCCACCCTAACACTGGACTTAAATCCTCTTAAGTAAGATGAGCATTCATTATCCCAGGTCGATGTGTGATTAATAACAACTGTCATAGTCACATCATTAGAAAAGTGTTATGCTTTGGTGGTGCTAGGGAATGAACATAGAGCCTTGTGCATGGCAAGTAAGTCCTCTACCTGGCATGTACATCGTTGGCCTAGAGATGAACATCTTCTTAAGCAGAACACTCATGTTAGAAATGATGCTCTCTGGCAGGCGCTGAGTGATTCAGCAGGACATTTATACACAGTGCATCTAGCAGATGTTCAAAAGACTATTTTTCCAAGCACATGTAGGATTATCTCCTAAAAATCACATCCTTGACTTACTAAACAAGCAGAACTTTATGGTTGTCTCGGTACCTTTGAGCCTCCAGCGCTGACCGCAGCCAGAAAAAGCTTCAAGCAAGTAGTGTATCCATGAAGTTCTTGATTTTCAACTAAATCTCTTGGCTGAGGAGTAGAGTAACTGTCATCATGAAAGATAAAAAGAACATACACAATTGGGTTTCATAGCACTGAACAATAAAAAACCTGAGTTACTGCTGTAACACAGCCATGAGACATTAAACACCATCAGGAGAGTGCTTCGAGAAGTTACAGGTGTCATACAATCCTAAGGAATCATTTGTCCTGTGTGTTTTCTTGCCTCGTGGTGGGCCACGTGACTCCCATTTATGATTTATAGAACAGGGCGTGGGAAGAGGAAAAAGGCATATTGAAGTCTTTAATTTTATTATCCTCCAGTTATAGTTTCTTCATTTCCAGCATTTCCCCCTAAAACATAATTATTTTCCATTATGGTTGATGTTTCTTGATGACAAATATAGAGACACATTTGAAAAATGCCAGTTTCTTATGTAATATAATGTTTTCAATGCAGAATTCTTACTTGGCTACATACTCATACATGGATCGGCAATGTATTTCTTCAGAGTGCCAGATACTAAATATTTTAGGGTTGGCCAGCCAACAGATAGTGTCCTCAGCAGCTCAAACAACTCTTCTCATGGACATATTAATAGTCATTTTTATAGTCTGTATTTAAATATGTAAAACCATTCTTGGCACACAAACATTATACAAACAGGTGGTGGGCCAGATTTGGATGCTCTTTGGTGACCCCTGCTCTAGAGTATTGACCATTAAAAAAGATAAGATTATAGAATTCTGGATGTTCATCAAAATGTGAAATCTACCAGTTTACATTGTAATGAAGTAACTCTGTGTGTGACAAGGAAGAGGACACAGTTGTAAAATCACCTTTACTTCAGCCACCGTCAGGCTTCATGTGTCACACTTAAGAGTCTCTCAACTGATATCAACTCCTCAAATTCTATTCTTTGTCTTTCAATTGAAAATGCTCATTTCCATTTTCTGGGTCAAACTAATACCACGAACTTAACTAGGTCCCTATGCCTTCTACTGATACTAACACCATATATTAATAAATGATATCTTTATACTTTGTACAAAATATAATAGGTTTCATAAAGCAGAAAATATTTAACTTAGCATTCCACGAAACTAGTGCATTTCATAGAATAATGTAAAAGTATATTTTCTAAGTCAGAAGTTTCATTCACCTACAAAAACAAATTCAACTCATAACTAAACATGCATAGCCAGTTATATATACTTTCAGGCATCCTAATTTGTCATTGAGCTCAAGTGAAGTGGTGGTTTGTCAGGTCTTCTGGCTTGGCTGCCCATCTGAACACTCCTGTCTTTGAAGAATTTCTCATCTTGAGACACCTATGTCCTTTGTGGTAGAAGTAGACAAGCTTGCTCCTGATCTTGGCAGCTCTATGTTGGCTCTTAATTGATTTCACTAGAAAGAAAGAGATCACACATCCAGAGTTCCCTTTCTCATGGAGGTGAGAACAGAGAGGAGGGATCTCAAGGGAAGGGCCAGTGGTTCATTCTGGCCCACAACATGAGTGTCAGAAGCAATAAGGGATATGGTCCAGGGGATGGAAGGGTAGCTCATTAGAGCACTAGCTGAGCATTATAGGGATCTGAGTTCAATCCATAGAACCTACTTGCATATTTATAATTCTAGAGCCAGGGAGGCAGAGATAACAGAATTCCTGGGGTTCCCTTGGCCAGCCAGTCAAGCAAAATCATTAAGCTCTGCATAAAAATGAGAGATGCTTCATCAAAAAACAGTGTAGAGCAACTGAGGAAGCCACCCAAAATTGACCTCTAGTTACATGCATACATACACACACACACACACACACATACACACACACACAAACACACACACACACACACACACACACACACACACACGGGAAAAAAAGGGCTAATGACTATACTAAGTGTCTTTTCTGGAACTAATTCTGTGGCTGGGTGATGCTGCAGTCTTTGCAATCTCCAAACCTAACATTGTACTTTACTGCTTTGGGCAGAACTGTAACTCCAAAAATGGATTCTGTGAGGCTGGAGATATGGCTCAGTGGTTAAGAGCACTGGCTGCTCTTCCAGAGGACCCAGTTTCAATTCCCAGCACCCTCATGGCAGCTCACAACTGTCTGTAACTACAGTTCCAAGGGATCTAATACCCTCACAGAGATATACATGCAGACAAGACACCAAGGAACATAAAATAAAAATAAATCTTAAAAAAATAAAATAAAAACATGGATTCTGTTATTCAAATTCAAGTTACCTGTGAGTGACTTCACTTGAAAGAAGGGCTTTTTTTTCCAGCAAAAAATAAGCTTAAGACAAGGATTCAGGATCAGTGGTGATCTCCCAGGAGAAAGCAGAGTATGGAGAGGAAATGAGGCAGCAGCAGATAGAAGCCACCAAGGATTTGATCTGAGGCAAAGTCCTAGCCTCTGGCATTGCAGATACACCTCGTTTGTCCCCACTGGAGGTGAGGGAACTGGGCATTCACACTCCTGGTCTGCAGATCTGGTTGAGGAGTGACACTCTTCTAAAGTGTCCTTCCAACATTCTGGGCACTTGGGCATGTTGGTCAAATAGCAAGGGCAGTCTTTGAGCAGACATTTGAAGAGATTGTCAGGTATGACACTTCCAAAAAACTCCCAGAAGCGTGTGAGTGGGAAGGACACAAATGCAGCTCAAGGGACACTGAGGAACTGGGATGAGGTGTGGATTGTGGCTAGCACATCTGTGCACAAACTTCTCTTCCACCATAGCCTATTATTGAGAGCAATAACTGATACACCACTGACAGGAAGAAAACCATCTGTCTTTCTTAAACTCTAAAGTAATAGTTCAAAGTCATTCATCTTTGAAAACATGGATGCATTCTTAAAATATTTCTGGAAAGCCCAATTTTTATAAAGCAAGTCATGTTTTAACTGTCTTAAGAGGAACTCAGTACTGAATGAAAAACTTGTGAAATATTTAGTAAAGGGAAGATGCTATAAATAGGTAAACATACCAGTTTTGTCAATACATATCTCTATAGCTTTCCTATTATCATCAACAAATCTGTTCCAAGTGCCTCTCAGTTAATGAAGTGTTGTTGGGACTCTAAAAACAATCTTAGATATGTTTCCTGATTTGAAGTGCTCATAGGTTAGAGTCTGTAGGATCTTTGGTTAAGTCACTTAATATCTCTGAGCTTTTGTTACCCTTTCTATGACATATGCCAACCTCTATTTTTAAATCTCATCCCCCAACTCTTTGGTGGTAACCCCTTGCTCACAGATGTTTTCAATATGCTTATGGAAATCTGACACTTAGTTATCAGTCTATCCTATCCATAAGAATGGATCCATTGTGGAGGTCAAGATATAACTCTTCCAATGCTTTTTGTAAATGAAATTGGCCATGCAAATATACCAATATTAAGGAACACTAAGAATATGACATATGTAAGAAATCACACAGGAATAACACGTAAGGAGATCACATGCATGGAACTTATAAAGAGATGGTGGTAGATATCATCCTCTTAAAGACACAGGTGGGTTCTAGGATACTCTGAAGCCACACACCTAATGGCTGACTGGCACCCATATGCACAAGTCAAATCCTAACTGAGTTACATTCCCAGAGAGCTTGTCTACAGGGAGATACAGAGCTGAGCAGAATGTCTGATTTGGCTGACAAGTTTCACAGTCTAATTCAAGAAGTTGGCATTCTTGGAAGTAGGTCTGTGGGTGATGAATATGGTTAATATGAGCTTTGTTTTTGAAGGGCCCCCCCACTTTTAGGGAAAAACATTAAGTTTGTGATCTATCAGGGAAATGGCCTGAATCTTGTTCCACTCACCAGGAGAACCCAGATTGTGGCTTAGCAAGTAGCCAGCATCGTTTTCTTTCAAATGTCTATTATGTTTCAAACATGCTAAGTTCAGTAATCTTTTTAAGATTACTGGGCATTCCTTTAGCTAAAGCCACATGAAGTTCACAGTGCTCAAAACTACCCATCGGTTCTATAAAAATGATCATCCATTCTGATGATGCATTTGAAATCAGACAGGTGTTTTATGGACTACTGATCTCCAAAGTAGAGCCAGAGCAACGTTCATATGTATCCCTTAACCTCTAATCTCTTGTTCACTGCTATCCAAAACATGTCTATGGTAATTTGATTCTTAGTTTTGAATGTATTCTTACTGGAGAGGAATGGCAGGAATGTAAACAGTCCTCTACTTACAAGTTCAGCCAAACATCACTGAAACAACTTCAGTTTAAGATCAGTTAACACAGGATGCTGACAGTTCATTGTTCTCTCACCTCAGAGAGATTACATACCCTCTTCTGTGGAAGAATTTTAAAAATACTGAAAATCTCCCTTTTCTTTATTATTTCTAGTATTGCTTCCTTTAGGCTTTCATTACCATGGCTCAATGGGAACTTTGTCTTGGCTTATCCATGCGTGCATAGGCAGGCTTTGCCATTTTAGAAAAGAAGAAAAACAAAGAAAAATGCATGGAGTGGTCACAGAAAGAGGAAAGGAGGAGAGAAGGATGGAAGCAATGAAGGGAATGAGAAAAAAGTGAACCCATCTCAAATCAGGTGCAGCATATTTAAAAATTCCGTCACAGGCTATGCTTGTTCAGCTCAAGACTCTAGGCAAAGCACTAGGCAAGTAAAGATAAATTGGGTGCTAATTTCCAGCTACTAGATCAGACACCACATATCTGTAAATAGCTTAACATAAGATAAATGGTAATCAGGTGATCAGATTCTTCAGTAAGGCAATTGAGACAACAGAAAGGGAGAAATGACCCCAGTAAGTCTTAGCTCTTAAGCCAGAGAGGGGCGTGAACAGACTCATGCAAAGATGGTCCTGGAGATGAGCCTTACAGACACTTGAGACTAGAATTTCTTTTTAGTTTCTCCTCTAAGCTTGCTATAAAATTCTTCGTGAAAATTCTCTGGATACCTATCTCCTATTGCTTGGCTCATTTTCTGCCTAATTTTTTTTTTCCCTTTATTCTCTCCCATGATCCTTCAGAGAAAACCTGTGACACTTTGGCACTCGTACAAACTTCACAGTGACTCTTGAATTCTAAGACATCATCCTTCAAGAATAAGACTCTTCTCTTTCCTAACATGACATCCCTCCAGGCCAGTGCATTAGTATACTTGCACAGTTGCAGTTTTACTATCTTCATTATTATGGATTTCCATTTCTATCAGTTCTCAGACTTACTCTGCCAAAGACATAATCAAGACCTAGATCTACACTCTTATAACTCAAGAGCTGTGGAATCACCTGGGAAAACCTCTAAACATTTTTTTTTGTATAGTCCAAGCCCACTCTTAACCAAGGCTCACACCTGGAAATACTTTAAGAAAAGACTCAGTACATTCCAAATTTTATTACAATGAAAACTCCTTTCACTCATGTTGAATGAAGGCACAGTAGAGGATTTATACTGTGTACATAGCCATAGACTCTATTCTTCATGGTTTACATAACTTCTCACTGGCTGCTGCATGCTCCTTTCCATACAGACAAGAAATGATGCACTAAACTTTTTTGGTAGTAAGTGATAGGAAGCATGCAAAATTCAAATTGTAACAGAGTGGTAATGAGGAGAATTAATTGGGAAGTAAACATGGGGAGGGTAGAGGTAAGATAGTATTACTAATATCTTCATCTCATAGAGTGGGTATCAATAATCACCGAAAAACATGAAATGACAGCTCAAATATATTGTTTGAGGATATGAAGTCCTTCACAAGGCCAGAAAAACTAGTAAAAATAGGAAATAAAGCATATAGGTTGACAAATTAG
Organism: Peromyscus melanophrys; assembly: GCA_902168415.1. NCBI lineage: Eukaryota > Metazoa > Chordata > Mammalia > Rodentia > Cricetidae > Peromyscus > Peromyscus melanophrys. The sequence goes on from CABHPR010139691.1 coordinate 51,840, forward strand.
ATATTTTCCATCTTGTCTATTCAGTATTATGTATTCAGATTTGAAAAATGAGATACAATAATGAGTTGTATAATTTATCATTTGGAGACAATCCTCCTAAGAACTATATAGGAATTCAGTATGAATGATTTCTTCTGCTGGTGAGATCAAAGACACTGAAGAATACAGTAGCCATCTGTGTTTTCATTATAAACTCTCTGTTCTAAATAAATAAATAAAGAAATAAATAAATAAATAAATAAATAAATAAATAAATAAATAAATTTATGACCCTGAGAGTGTTTATGAAAATTTCAAAAGGGAAAACCACTTAGAAAAAAAATTCAACAGCAATTTTTAAAATTAGTAGATTTTACACTTTCTTTGGTAGAAGTCTCCACATCTTAAAACATAGATTTTTTCAATTTTCACTGGAATGAAATGTATTTTAATGTTACATATAGATATTAAGTGACATAGGCCTGTTCGGACACAGAGGTTCAAGTAGCAAATCGTGGAGAGCTATCTTCAGGGGAATAGTCTATTTATGAATTTTTTCAGTGTAAATTAGATCATTTGAAAATATTTACTGTCTAAAGGCCAGTGCATCACTTGAGAATCAGTGTCCTAAATGGTCCCAGCAGGGACCATCTCAGCCAGAAATAGTCTCCCCTCTACTGCACATCCCTGCAGGTGGTGGGCCCTGGCCGCTCTGCTTTTCCTCTTCACTTTGCTCTCTATGGGCTCTGCTGACCTTGTGGGCAGTTCTTGCTCTTGTTTGTTTCTTCTCTATTTTCTTCAAAGTTCAAGTCATCTTTTTCTCAACACCCACACCACAGTGTCCGTGTATATTTTAAATTATGTGCCCGACTGAGTCAACAATTTGCAAGCACTTGCTTTCAATTCCAGAAGTAGCTCAATGCACCATTTTTATGTTTGTTACTAAAAGAATGAGCAAAAGAAGTAAAAAAAGAACAGCAGAGATGTATGTGGACAAAGGGAAAAGCGGAGCCACATCTGAGATGCTTTTTACATAAATAGATCCTGTGTCACTTCCCCCATTGTGTCCTTGATCCTTGATGGAATGGAGCCATCAGAACTCCGCAGAGGCCTGCTCAGTTCTAGGGCATGGTAAATTTGACAGAGACACCGAACCACCCATGCGGTGACAAGCTATCTCTCTGACCTGGATGCTCCTTTCTCACAGTGGGTAGCAATGGAAAACTCAAGTGTGAAGAATTCTGAAGACTATCTAAGCAAATCATGACCAGAAGCAGACAGTCTAAGCAGACCTTTGACAGGCATCCAGAAATAAAATAGCGTCCTAAGAACATGTGTTTTACAACACACTGTGAAATGCACACAATCTGAACACAGACTCGGAGCCTAAAAATGGACAGGGACTTTAGGGACACGGCAGTGCCTGCAGGCACACGAGCATCCCAAAAGCACAGCAGCACTGAGAGACCTGCTATGTCTTAGTGTTAGAGAGGCAACCACGGAAAACCATTATATCTCCAACTGATGGAACCACACACTTTAATGTGGGTAATAGATATGAAGAGAAGCTTCATAAACTTGACTTAGAACTTTTTTCTTTCAGCTATACCATGTCTCTGGGTAGTCTACATGATATTCATTAGCCTTCAATTCAGTGTACAGCTATGGATTACCTGAGGTACATCAGGGTCTGTGCTAGACACTGAGAATGAATGATAAGCATACATAACCATGGTGCCTGCCCTTTGGAGGCTTAAAGGCTATTGGCAAAGAAGTGAGCTTGTTAAACAACTACACTGTTAAATACAGTGGAGATAAGTTCTCAGAAATGTAATTTCATCATTTTGCAAACATCTCAAAGTGCATGTAGGACAAATTCAGATGATATAGTCTTCTGTATACCTAGGCTGTACAGTGCATGTACAACATATGATCTATTGCTCCAGAATCTGGGATGAACACAACATGATGAAATCAAGCACAAGAAAAAATGATGCAATCAAGGGGTTCAGTAAACACCAGATGTATGAGGCTGTTGCTGGCATATGGCACACAGTTTCCCACAAACATTTTTTATAGGTAAAAGGTATGTACTCTAAAATAATCATAGGATGCATAGTAAATACATAAGTCAGTAGCATGACTGTTGATCATCATTACCAAGCCGTTCCATATGGTATATAGACACATGTGCTATTCTTGTGTCTAACTGGCAGTAGAATATGTTTCTTTGCACCAGCATTCAGGTGACTGATGTGGTGTGACATGATATCACAATGGCTATAACATCATTAAGTGATGGGAGTTATTCAGCCATATTATAATGCTATGGGGACATCATTGTACATGTGGTCATAGTCACACATGAGAGTAACTCAAGTGAAGTCACCTTTTCTAAAGGGGGATACCTGACATGTACTATGGACTTGTAACCCAACTGTAGAAGTCAGAGGACTGTCCTTGGAGGAAAGGCAATTTAGTAGAGCACTGAAGAAAAAATTTAAAAGTGTCCTAGGTCAATAGAGGAGTGGAATCAGGGGTGGGAGCCATGTTTCCAGCAGAAGAAAAGAATGCCTGAGGGTTTTGTGTAGGTAGAGATGGACACTTACAAATTCAGAGTGATGTCTGGTAGGGATCATGAGGGTAAAGTGGGGTCCAGTGAGCATGTTATTTATTAACTCACTTGAGCTAAACACTATGTCAGAGTTTTAGGTAACTATGCCAAAGTGTCATTATTTACATTTGGCATATTTGCTAAAGTGAATGAATGAATAGAGCTAGTTTTCTGAATGAGTTAGTTAGTTCTCAGAATAAGTTAGTTAGCTCTCTGAATGAGTTAATTAGCTCTCTGTGTTCACAAGTTCAAAGGGAACAACAAATTGATCTAATGAGATGTGTTTTATACAAGTTGCTTTCTGTCCACTTAACACTAGACAAGTACTCTATCTGGGGGAGAATTCCTCACAGCAGCTCTCTGATTGCTCTGACCACATTTACTACAATAACTATTCCATAACTTAAATGGTAAACCATGATTGCATTTTTCATGCAAATGAAAAACCTAACATTCAATAGCTACAGTAACTACGCTTCATCACCTAACTAAACAAATCAAGGAGTTAGAGCCACGTGTAGTAGCTCACACATATAATCCCAGCAAGTGGAAGGCTGAGACAGGAGGATCCCCAGACAAGGAGACCTTTTCTCAAATTAATGATGATGATGATGATGATGATGATGATGATGATGATAGCAATCACACCACCTTGCCTTGAAAACACAGTACTCATAATACTGGTTTATGGGTCATTTTCAGACTAGAATTTTGGATTATAATTTTCACTTTCAAAGTACTGGAACTGATAGGTAGAAAGTATTTGCCACACAAACGTGAGGACCTGAGTTGAATGCCTTCCCTGACCAGAACCCATGTAAATAAGTCAGGCAAAGTGTTCGATTATAATCTCAGTTCTGGGAAGGCAGAGACAGGAGGATTCTATGGTTACTAGCCAGCAACCCCAAGGCCAGGGAGAGAGGCCTCTCGTAAAAACATGGTGAAAAGCTCCTGAGAAATGATACCCAAGGTTGATAACTTGTCTCTAAACATGCACACACACACTCACACACACACACACACACACACACACACACACACACACACACACCACACACAAACACAAACATGTACACACTCATGCACAGGAACACATACACATAACAATGGGGCTCAATTGACAGTCTGTTGGAGGGCCTTTACCTGAGACTCTGAAATCCTACTTAGGGAAGTTAGAGCTGGGAAACATGCAACCTGGAGGTCAGATTCCATGTTTAAGGCTTCATTCTGGCTCTTTGAAGATCTGGGATTCCAATTACTGTGCTACTTTCTGTGGCTGGCTTTAGAAAACATGCTTCATCCCTTTATTTCCTAATAGAAAATTCTCATTATTATTGACTGATTTCAATACAAAGTGAGGTTCTGTCCATAAATGTCTTAACCCAAAGACTGACTCACTGATGCCTGCTGTGAGCTCAGGGTTAGCTCTTCATAGTAAAGCACAGTAGCATGAGGTATTCCACCCTGCCTGACCTGTCAATCTCACTATCAAAAGGAGGTGTTATCAATGTGGATATAATAAATAGTCAAACAGACATCAATGTTGTTTCTAGTCAATTCTCTGGATGAAAACTCATACAGACAAAAAGGAATCCAATTTCTTCTGGAATGTGGACATTTGTTCCTCAAACCTCTTATCAGACCCCAGTGGGCTCTCAAGCCAGGAGATAATATGTTGGGTCTAATCTGTTATGAGATAGTTTGAACAAAGCTCAGTGCACCCCAAAGATCACTGCCTTTATTTTTTCTACACTGGAATGCCTATAGAACAAGGTGTTTATTTTCATGGGAATTTACTCACTAGGTATTATTAACTAAGGCTATCAAAAAACAATTGTTTTTCTGGAACAGGGAAACTGAGGATTCTCTATTTAACTACCCCTTGACATTTCTTTTCATTGTGACCTTGGATTATTTAGCTATTATATACTAGAACATTTTAGGCAAAGTGAGAAAAATGCCTCTTTTATGAGCAGGCTGTAAATTCCTAACTAACGCTTCAAGCATACGCCTCTTCCCTTCATCTGAGAGAATTAAAGTCAATGAAAATATTTCATTATTAATAATCTAATTCTCTTTGGATCTTTGATTAATACCATTTGATATGAGATTCCCAAAATTGGGTCATATTCTGTATAAATTTTTGAAGGTAGAAGCTATATACAAATAGATAAATTTGAGTTAAAAACCAATTCTCTTTTAGGAAGATCTAAAATGGATGTAATGCCTCTTGTATTAAAGATGAAGTAGCCGATTGCTATGTAGCCCATCTTCAAAACTACTTCTGCATTGTGACTTTAAGCA
>CABHPR010139692.1:0-44271 GCA_902168415.1 Peromyscus melanophrys
TTTTTTTTTTAAACAATGAGACATGTTGGCTTCTGGCAGCACCAATCTACTTCAGAGAAGATGATGGACAATGAAGAAACTCCACATGGAGTTTACTTTCATTATGGCGAAAAGCAGCCACTGGGCAAGAAAGAGCCATCTCATTGACTTCTGATGGTATGCTGTCCAAAATGGACAAGCAGGACATAAAGCAAAGGACTGCAGATCTTTGCCAAGACAAGGTATGATGGCGCTTTAGAAAATCCTGCTTCACAGAGAAGTCTGTCAGATATGCCAAGCGTGTAGGCCAAAGACGATGGCCTAAAGTTGCAGAGAAACTTTGGGTGACTCTCCAGGCAGCTGGCTGTTTCTGTCATAACTCACATTTTTTGGAAGTCACTTGGTTGCACTTCCTGTTTTACTAGGTAATATTATTTCCTTCTCAGGTCTCTGAGGGAATTGAAGATTAGATAGTTATAGTATCCCTTGTTAAGAAATTTAGAAAAGAAATTCATTAAAGAGGTATAAAGTATATAAGTTTGAAAGATATCAAAAGACAGTTTTGGTAATACAAATTAGGATAGGAGGTAAATTAGATACAATCCTTTGGATTCACAAAAATAGGTTAGTTAATGGAATATTTTCTCTGTATTTTTCAAATACAAATGGACTATAAATTGTTGATGTATTTATTGATGGTATATATTGTATATAGTTATTGTATTTATTGTATTAGTTATACATTTTTATTTTTTATATTGGACAAAAATGTGGTGATACATTGTGTCCCCCAATATATTATCCACCTTAATAAAGCTTATCTGAGGATCAGAGGAAAAAAGCCAGCTACTATATTGAACATAAAATTCAGGCAATGTTAGCACATGCCTTTAATCCTAGCATTTGAGAGGCAGAGATTCATCTAGATCTCTGTGAGTTCAAGGCCACACTGGGAACAGAGCCAGGCATGGTGGCACATGCCTTAAATTCCAACACTAGTTAACCATAAAGGTCTGGAGGTCTGTACATACAGGAAGTGACAGAGCTGGGCAAAAGAGGAAGTGATGTAGCTGGGTGGAGAGAGGAAGTGAGATGGCAGGGACAGAAAGGCATATAGGTGTAGGTACACAGGCAGTAGATCTCTTTGGAAGCTGAGGAGTTGGTAAGGTGAGGATGACTCTGCCTTGTCCTATTCCCTGATCTCTTGACTTTCACCCCAATATCTGGCTCCAGGTTTTTATTAATAAGACCATTTAGCAATTGTTCTTACAAAATATGAAATATTTTTATTTACAGCTCAACTACTTTAACTTTACAACAAATCATGTCTAGGACTTTGGGAAGAATTTTAACAGATAAAAATAAATTTTAAAATAGTTTATGATCTCTTTTTCAGACAAGATATAGGCAGGATTGTGTTTGATTTTATGAAGTCCTTTCTGCTTGGTACATACAAAAATGTTTTATAAGGATAGTCTTAAGTTATTATGAAATTATAAATCACCTTTGTTAATTAAAGAATTTTATACCTTGAAGAAATCATGGTATATGACGTTTTTCCTGACTTTAGAAGAAGTAAATAGCAATATATACTTGTATTGAATCTATGTGTTGAATTTTGTGTGTGTAGGGTTGTAACATTTCTATTCAGGTTCTAGTTCTTGGTAATTAAGGCAGAAGGCAAGTAATACATTTTAGTGAACAGCAAACCTAGAAAATAATTTTTAACTAGTTTTTAATCCCCTTAAACTTTTGAAACTCCTTTTTCTAATTTAAGAACTTTTTTTATTCAGTTTACATATCAACCACAGATCCCACTCTCGTCCCTCCTCCTGCCCCCTCCATCCTCCTCCCACCCCCGACCAATCCCCCATCCCCTCCTCCAAAATGGAAGGGGCTCCCATGGGGAGTCAGCAGAGCCTGGTACATTCAGCTGAGGCCAGACCAAGCTCCTCCCCTCCTACATAAATGCTGAGCAAGGCATCCCCCTATAGGTAAACTTTAAATGCTTATAATTCATGAAAGAAGTCTACAGAATGACAGTTCAAGCACATGTCCTCACAGTAATTAGGTTTCTCACAAAATACCCATTTTACAAGATTTCTATAATAGGTATTTTCATTGGCACCAAGTATATGGTAAATTTTTGTTTTGTTGTTATTTGTTTTTTGTTTTTTGAGACAACTTTTCTCCATGTAGCCCTGACTGTCCTGGAACTCTATGTAGGTCAGGCTGGCCTCAAACTCAGAGGTCCACCTACCTGCTTCTGCCTCCAAAGTGCTGGAATAAAAGTTGTGCACCACCACACCCAGCTGTGTATGGTAATTTTCATATTTTAAAATCCTAAACAAATTAATAATAAATAAAGCTGGTTGGGAGGTCATCAGCAGGTCAGGGTTGTTCTTTCTTGCTGTAAAGAGTCTTGGTAGTTCAGAGTATTATCAATATTTAAAGCCACCCACTATTTACTGTTTCATCCTATAGATATGCTTCATTTAAATACCTTTTCTATCCTGCCTAATTTCTCTGGACAGAAACTAAAAAAAAGTTCACCTAACATAAACTTGTGATCAAAATATGCAGCTGTTATGAAGCCAAGGTTGATTATTCCTAAGGGCATGCAGTCACATTTTTCCACGACATTTCATTCCCATATATGGGCTAAAATCATCTATGTCTGCATCTTTGATTCAGTGCTTTGAATTTTCACAGATGAGAGCTAAATAACAAGAGTTCCCAGAGGCAGCAGACATGCAGCTACATGCTGGAATACTCTGTAGTCATCACTGAAGACAAAATGTTTGTGAAAGTTGCTCTTTTTTAATTTGGAGGTGGCCTTGGAATTGCGTACAACAGTCACATACCATCCCATAACAGCCAGTCTTCAAGAGCATGCTGAGAAACAAAGGATAAACTTGGTAATATATGTGCTTCTCTCCATATCAGCCAGCAACAGTGTCTCAGTGCTGTGTTACCTTGGCTGATTATATTATGAACAGAAAGGTAGAAAGAAGGTCAAAATAAAGGGTAAAGAGGCAGAATGAATATGATCAAGTAAAATGATATACGTACATAAGAATGTCATCATGGAAGCCATTGTTTTGTATGCTAACCTAAAACAGTAATAAAAAAGAGAAGGATTTTCTAATAACATTTTTTAAGCCTATTTATCACACAGTTCTTTACTGGTGTCTGGTCAATATGGGGCAAAGGTGGGCCGGGAGTGCTAAGGAAATAGATGAATGTGGACTTATTGTGGTAAAGTGTCAGGAAACTCAGAAAACAGCATGGAAAATTGATGAATGTCAACATTTAGAAATAGGTCAGACTGATAGTTGAGGATATCTAACAGTCAAAAAAATATATCTTGGAAACACAACTTCTTGCTATATTTAAAATTAAAATTTAAATCTTAAGGGAAACGCCTCTGACTTTCCAGCACTTGACTTTCATATAACCGAGACTTTCACACGCTTGACTCTGATACTGAAAATTTGCATGTTTATGCAAAATGTTGTTTTCCAGACATCGCTTGATAAATAAACTTTCAACCCTGTCTTCCTGCCTCTGCTGCTTGAGAAAAGATCCAGGTCTCACTCTAATTGAAAGAAGGTGTTTGTCAGCTCTCCACATGCCCAGAGGCTTGTGTCTGGTATAAGCACCTCAGTGTCACCTTTGCTTTGTGAGCTGCATTTTTATATTATAATTTCAGAATGGATTTTGTGCCCTATGTACAATTTTTCTCATAACATATAAAGATTATTTTTAGAAAACCAGTTTTACATTTTCATAAATGTAGTAAATAAAGGTTTGAAACCACAGTCTACATATGCAAATAAATCATCGCCAATTTAATACTTCTTATGTTTCATGTCAAAGACATTTTCTTCATAAACTCCATCAAAATATTTCAATATAACATCAATTATATCTATGCCATATAATCTTACCTACTTATCTTGGTCCTATCAATCTGCATTCATCTGTGTTGTCAAGTAGTAATACCTAAAGGGCATCAAGGGGCTTTGTATTTGACATCAGTAAGTAGCATAGGGAATTTTGCAAACTGTTACCATTGTTGTTGGTTGGAGTCCCTAAGAAAAACACTGCTTATCAAATTTTCCAAATTAGCACTCTCCTTAATAAGGGATTCAAATTAAAGTATCCCTAACCTAATTGTTCCCCGACTTTCCCAGCTGTAGTATTTCTGGAAGTCAATGGATATGTGTAATATATATATATATATATATATATATATATATATATATATATATATATATATATATATATAACATCAATATTATGTTACCTTAACTGGAATGCTTCTGATTCTGAAAACTTTCTTTTCCAACTTTGACTTTTGCCTATTCTGTGTCTGTGTATTTTCTTCAAATTTAGAATTGATATTTTTTTCTCAAATCTATAATAAAATATTGATTCAACTACACATCTCTACAGGTTTTCTGAAGAACCCAAGTTCACAGTTACTTGATAAATTTTGTCTGTAATCCTGGATGGCAAAGGAGATAATAACAGGAAACAAAAGAGCTGTGCTCCCTGGAGGGACCATGATTTCTCATGAGACGTTGTGGACGCTCCCATGGTGTGAAGCTTGAGGGAATGCCCACCCCTTGAGAGTTAGAGGATTTCATACATCTGCACTTTCATGTGTGAAAATCTTGTCTAAAGGCAGGGCCCTTGAACTTCAGAAGAACATCAATGAGTTGCTCGTGTTTGAAACGAGTGGACCCCTGTAGGTAACAGTGTTCAGGAGAAGGGTTTTCTTTTCTTTTCATATTCCTGTTATTCATTTGCCACATGGGAGCAGGGATCCATAAAACAGCCCATATTGTAGCTTTATTTGACTTGGTATTTGGATGATTTTATATTTTTAAGTCAGCACATATCTTAGATAGCACTATGGCATATTCAAAGATAGTGTGTTTTCTGATTATCCTTCCCTCCCCTCCCCCACACCCTTGATACTTCTGTTCTGGACTTGTAGCCCCACCTCCAGGGCTTTTTGCCTCTTTCATGTCTATGTGTCCCTTTGCCCGTCATCTGTCCTTGTTCATCACCTGTGACTGCCCCTTCTTGGACCAATGCTAGTAATTCGTGAATCTGAAAATTAAATATTGAAATTAAAGAATTTTAAAAAAGAATGACAAAATTATTTCAGAACCAAGATTAGAGGATACTGTTAAGGACCCACAGAGTGAAAGAGAAAGGAGTTACTAAAGAATCAAGATACAAAAGGGCTAAGACTGGTTGCACACATCCCAGGTATCTGGCAAGGGGATTTTGTATGAAATTCCCTGAAGTGCTGCTTCTTTCAAAGGAATTCTATTCACATAAATCTAGTGTGAGAACATTTTACAGGTTCTTGGAAGAAATGAAAATACAGTTACTAGAATGTGTAGGTAATTCTAGGTGCTGTGTAATATGGATTGAGCTATGCAGAGCTGCATGCAAGCACTGTTACCTAATTTCCAACAATATGTGACGCTCTCATCAGCATGCCTGTATTTCTGGGGTCACTGGAAGACCTGCTATGCCACCATAAATCATGGAGAATCCACAGCCAGTCAGGAAGGTGGTTTGTCAAGAGGGAAAGCCTCTGAACATCAATACCCAACAGTTTAATTCTATGTTGAGATAACTCACAGGCCCTGAGCCAAGTCCTTACTAAACTCCACAAGCAGAAGAGTCCTAAGACATTCTAGGTCCTTTCTTTCATGTATTTGCATCTATTTTTATATACTGTATCCATTTTCTTTATAGGATATTCCAATAATCTTGTCATGAAATGAAGTCAGGTTACTACAACATGAACTGCACTTAGGGTACCCGTACTAGCTCCTATTGACCACACCTGCCTGTCCTGGTTACTTAAAGTCACTTAGGGAGTCATTTGGGGAACTGATGTCAAGGTCCCAGCCATGCAGTTTGCCTACACACCCACTCTCCCTTTTTGGAAAATCAAAGCAGAACTCGTTCAGTGCCTCTCTTTCCTCGTTGTTAGTTATTTTGCGCTCTTACCCTGCAAGGAAATGTCACGAAACATGACAGAATCCACTAATAAGAGTTTATTAAGATGAAAGGGACAGAGAGTGCCCAGGACTGTGGAAACACTTGTGCAGAGAGGAAGAAGAGACCGGGGAACATGGTGCCGGCTTTTAAAGGCAGGGCGTGCACAGGTCAACGTCACTACTCCACGCATGCGCGTAGATCACATGGCTACGCTGCCACTTATGTAGCCATGCAATGTCACAGATCCTGGTCACGCAAGACGCCATGACCCAGAAATGGCTATCCTGACCTGGAATTGGCTAGGCAGAAGTGTCCGCCGGGCATATGCAAACAAGCCCAACCGTGGGGGCGTGTTTTGAACCTTTCACTCGTGGCATGTACAATTCCACCAGTGATGTTGGTATGTTGTCTAGCTATATTGACAAGTCTTGTCTCAACCCAGAGAACTGGACTCATATAAAATTGCCATGGAATTTTCAAAATAAACTGACGGTCTGAAAGGTAAATTCTCTTTCTTCATGTTCAGTCAAATATTGCATTCTCAGAAATTGTCCTCTTTAGAGAAGATGGAAGCTGAATCGATGTATTGACAACCACTTTGTGGGTGACAGTGACAGCAGATCTGATGTAATCTGCCACACGGTGAGGCCTAAGCATGTTCTCAATTATGAAACTTCTCACTCTGCTTCCTGGCAAAGGGCTGCTGATTAAACTTTTCTTGATTCTTAGCTTTGAGGTGCTCATTCACCTATCAGCGTCCTGCTTAAGCAAATGCAATGACAAGTGTTATATTTTTTAAGAGACAAAAATGTACGCATACACACACTACATACACACCCATTTAAAGTCATATTTCTAGAATTCACTTCCAAAAACCTAGAATCAAGTCTAAAATATATTTGTAAAGGCAATTGATGACACTGAGTGAACCTTTTTTAGTTGTTTTGAGTCTGTCTATATTTATCTCCAATTTCCTTTAAATCCAAGAGACTGCCCTCAGTGTAGGGCGTACATCTTATTTTTAATGATACAAAGTTAATTCCATTTCACCAATATCTATAAATCATCTATAAAGAATTACATAAAAAGCTTTAAATTAATTTTTTTAAATTTTCTTTTATCATTTGTTAACTCTAATTCCTTAGTTTTAGTTTTCCTTACTGCTTATAGAAGAATATTTGCTGTTATTTAAACATCAGGTTTATGCAAATAAATAGTTTCCTTTGGTATAAGTCCTTATAATATCTCAGAATGTATAATTTCTTTAGTATATGAAATGAATAGCATCATTATTTTCTTATTACATCCACATTGTAGCCTTGCCATGGAAAAAACGTTCTTGTCTGCAGATGTTAACACATCCTCTCATGTCAAAGCAATGGAATGAGAGACAATGATGACCATAGCTCCCTCACATCTACACTCCTCTTTCTCCACTCTCTTCCCAGAATCCAACAGTTAACAGGCGTGTCAATCCATTTATATACTTTAAATTGTAAATCAAGATGAATCAAAACTTTAAAATGTTACAAGTTAAAAACCCTGTTGCTTATGAACTTACAAATGCTTTTGATGGAAATAAGAAAAATCTATCATTTTATTTATTTCTTTTTATACCTTGGAAAAATTAATCCTAAATTTATTAACTAAATAAAATAAATATTTGTGTACTATCAGGATATGTGAAGCTTCTCAAATAGTGTGAATTCTTCATAAGGCAGTCTTTAATTGCTGAACACATAAGATAAATATCAAGCTGCTTTGTGAATTGTGGCCTATATGTTTACTGTCATCTACAAGTAGAAACATTGGTATTATGAAAATGTATCAGAAGTAAAAATTTAACACAAAATCTATGAGATCTGAAAATTTGCTATTAACAGTGGAATAAAAATTATTTCCCTACTTAATAATCAGCAGTGAATTTGTCCAGTTTTCCTCTCTGCAGCTTTAAGTCGACATGTAAATTCCTGTTTGTGTTTTATCTAGTTTGATTTCACATTGCTATAAAATGCCAAGCAAAACAGTGTATTGCCAAGGCATAAAGTCAGATGTCTAGAGAAATTCGAGTGCCAATGAAATATTTCAAACTATTAGTATACCATATCATCAGGAATTAGCTGAGTAAGATTTGTTGGGCTAAAGTAAGAAAAGGGAGATCTGTGATTGGTATGTAAAATGAATAAAAAAAAATCTTAATAAAAAAATTTTACTGTGAAAAAAATCTTCTTCTGTTAAATAGTTGATATCACCTTATTTCAAAGCATTTGAGAGAAATCATAGTTATAGCCTTGGAACACGGACAAGGGCTGTCTGAATCAGTGTTCTATTGCTTTGAAGAGACACCATGACCATGGCAAGTCCCATAAGGTAAACCATTTAAGGAGGACTTGCTTGCCTTTTCCGAGGTTTAGTCAGTTGTTATCCAGGCTGAAACTGAAGCATGCAGGCATGCAGGAAGAGATGGTGTTGAAGAAGTAGCCAAGAGTTCTATGTCCAGATCAGCAGGTAGACCACAGAGAGAGTCCTGGGCCTGGCTTGGGCTTATGAAACCTCAAAGCCCACTCCCAGTAACATACTTCCTCCAACAAGGCCACAACTACCAATAAGGCCACACTCCCTAATCCTTCTTAGTAGTGCCACTCCCTGACAACTAAACGTCCAAATACAGGAACCTACAGGAGCCATTCTTATTCACTCACCACAATGGCATATTCTTTATTTCTTATGCAGCTCCATCTGCAAAAAATATGATTCTCAAGAACATTTTTTACAATAAACCAAATATGGTAATCAATTTGAAAATATCTGAACTTAAATATTGTTTCTATAAGTTAAAAGCATTTTTATTGATTGGGAAAAAGTCAATATAACTATTATGAAACAAAACTTTAGAGATGATTATATGGGGTTGTGTGTTGTATAATAAATATTTCTCTACATTCTGAAGCTGTGTCACTTGGGTTGGCTTAATAAAGATCTGAACAGTCAATAACAAGGCAGGATTTTCAGGGCAGAGAGGACACTGGGAAGAAGAAAGGGGAAGAGGTGAGGAGACACAGAGGAAGAAGGAAAGCAAGATGAACAGTACATAGATGAGGTAAATGAGCTTCAAGCAGCACAAAGATTAATAGAGATGGGTTAATTTAAGTTATAAGAGCTAGCTAAAAACAAGCCTAAGCTATCATCCAAGATTTCATAATTAATAATGTCTCCATGTTGTTGTTTTTATAAACTGGTAGCCCAAAGAAAAATCCATCTACAAATGGCATCCAACCTGGGGTCACATTTTTCCACATAAGACCTGAAAAAGATTAAAAAACAAACAAACAAACAAACAAAAAACCAAGGTTCCAAACACATAAAAACAGAGTCAAATGTGGCTTCATAGTCCTGTAGTCTCTCATATAGGGCACTGCCTGGGCGCTTTGGCCATCAACATGCCATGAGCTAAGCTGTACAGCTGTTTAAGATTTCATTAGTGCAAAGCCTGGTACATTCAGTTGAGGCAGGTCCCCATGGGAGGCCCTACCTTTTGGAGGCTGGGTGGAAAGGCTTGAGGGAAATGGGACGAGGAATGAGAGGAGGGATCTGTGGTTGGTATGTGAAATTAATAAAAAGAAATTCCTAATTTAAAAAAAAAGAAAAAAATTCACTAATGCAGGCTGAAAAGATTACAGATACCCAGTAAAGCAGGTTCAGATGAAAAAAAAAAAAAAAAAACCAAACCTCTATACAGGTTACAGTATGCTTAAAAATGTGCATAGGCTTAAGAAAGAAAAGAAAATGGATATAGACAATCATAGAAAAAAGTAAATGATTTACAAATAATAAAAAAGAATAAGCCACATAGAGATGGGAAATACATAGGGAGTCTGGATCCTGCATGATATTGTACTGACATTAAATTTTTTGTTGCTGATGAGCAAACAATAGCTGTTAAGAGACAGTGGATTATAAAAACTACAAAATCAAACCAACATATTTTATATATATAATGTCTTAACTTCAAAATGGAAGTCAAAAAATACATTACATTGGGGAAGAGGTTATACTTTTGTTTCCACAGAAAAAAAAAGCTGTGGATTCATTCAAGATTGATAGATATCAGATTTGGTTGGGGAGACCTCCTGAAAATCCTGACTACAGACATGAAAGAATAAATCTAGAAAAACTACAAGAGGTGTTGTATATTTTACCTGCTCAAACATAAAACAAAAAACCATCTTCAGCTATCTTGTGCACACGGAACATTCCATACTTGTGTTAATGCAGACATGTATGCTACCTTTAAAAGTTTGTGTGGTTTCAGAGCCAAGAGAACCAGACACCAATGAAAATGGGGAGCCTAGGTGATCTAGCTTCTCAGAGTGCCTCTGTTGCACTTTCCTCAGAGTTCTGCCTCCGGAACAGCTTCAAGACTGTTTGCTGAGATGGTCCAGCATCATAGACTATTCTAGACAGGAATTTAGATAAGCCTTGGATTATCCCATCACAATGAGACTGACCAACATTTTGTGCCTCCAGGAATTGACCATTATCCCAATTTTCTCAGGGTCCCCTAAAAGTTGCCAATGCCTCAAGGTAACAGCAAGTAGTCTGGAGAACTTGGTGCCCACATTCCCAAGAGGTGGAGTGGGTGGGTTTTGGTCATTCAGTGGGCTGTGGATATTTATCATCATTTAGGGGGATTATTTACAAGTTGCTATTGGTCATGGTCAGAGAGAAAGTGAAAAAAAGGACATCAGGTTCAAGGATGTCTTTCTGAAGAGAAAAAGTTGGAATATAGTATAAAAATAATCAGACTAAAGGGTGGATTGTTGAGTCTACTTTTTAACAAACACTAGTCTCAAATATTTTACATCAGTATGGACTTCGATATATTGATACAAATTTAAAGTTATTTTTGTTATATTGAATGTATGTTTATACTCTTGTCTGGGGTATTGTGTTTATACAATTCATTTAAAAATATAATTAAGGAATACAGGTTAATAGTTTGCCATTTATAACAATCAAACTTATAGTCATATTAGGTACATTTTCAAGGTCAAACAGATATATTTTAGATAGATAGGTGGTCTTCAAACACTTCAAAGACCTATAGAATTAGCATTTTTTTAATTACCTATGGCTTTTCATGACAATGAGACTCATCTACTCCTGGCAGCACCAATCTATTTCATAAGAAGATGAAGGATGTTGAAGAACTTCCATATGAAGTTTGCTTCTTTTGTGGCAAAAGCTAGCTATTTGGGAAAGAAACTGCAATTACCTTGATTGCTAACAGTGTGCTGTACAAATTGGACAAGGAGGACACAAAAGAAAGTGACTGCCGAACTTTGCAAGACAGGGTAGGACAGTCCTTCAAAAATTCCTGCTTCACAGAAAAATCTGTCAGATACAATGGGTCTACAGGCCAAAGATAGATGCCCCAATGTTACAGGGGATCCCTGGGGTGACTGTGCAGATAGCTAGATGTCTTTGTAGTTTCATAGTTTTGGAAATTGCTTGATCTGCACTTCCTGTTTACTCGGGTAATATATCCTTTTTGGGTCTCTGCTGGATTTTGAGACTAGGTAGATATATTTACAATTTTCCTTATTCATGATAAAAAGTAAATTGGGCACAAAACTTTGGATGCATCAAGAGAGGATAGAAAATGGAGTATTTCCTCTAAATTTGCCAAAAACAAATGGACTGGACATTATAAATATAATTCTTATTTGATAATTGTTCTTATTGTATATAGTTTCATTTGTTAAAGTTAATACCTTTCCTTTCTAGTTAGATAATACCTGATAATTGTTCTTACTGCATATAGTTTTACTATGTTAGAGTTAAAAAAACTTTCCTTTTTGTATAGAAGAAAAGGGGGAAATGTTGTGGAATAATCTTTTTGTACACTGTGAAGGTATGTCAATTGGACTGGCTTACAAAAAAGCTGAATGGACAATATCTGGGCAGGGTTTGGGGGGCAGAGAGTTTACTGGGAAGAAGAAGGAAGTGATGCAATGATACATAGAGGAAGCAAGAAAGCAGGATGGACAGTACATATACGAGGTAATCAAGTCACCCTGCAGCACATAGATTAATAGAGATGGGTTAATTTAAGTTATAAGAGCTGGTTAAAAGCAAGCCTAAGCTATCAGCCAAGCTCTCATAATTAATAAGTCTCTGTGTTGTTTTTTGTGAGTTGACAGCCCAAAGAACAATCAGTCTACCTTTGTGAGTATCCAGTATGGAGTGACAATAAATGACAGAATATCCAAAAGCTTGTTGTCACTACAAAGTGAGCTCACTAGATCTAAAATCATCTTATACCTAGGTCAACTCTCTCATATCAGAAGAATGGCAGAAGCAGATGTCCATTATAAGCAAGATGCTGACTTATTTCAGAAGGGATCACTGTTAAAAGCATATGTAAAGGAAAGAGTCAAAACACATATGATGGATCATACTGTAAAATCTCATCAAACAATTGAATTTATGTGTATAACGAGTCGAGAATGGATAAAAAGCTCTCACATCTAATTCTTATCTATAAAAGTGTAGAATGGAGTTGTCTTAGTGTGTTAAGGATGTCATAACAAAAGTATCACAAAAAGGTGGTTTAAATCAGGCCTCATGGAGACTGAACGACAATCATGCCTGCATGAGTCTTTGCTAAGTCCTCTGCATACCTGTGATGGTCGTTAGCTCAGTGTTTTTGTGGGAATCCTAGCAGTAAGAGTGTGGTTCCTCTTACTCTTTGCCTGCTCTTGCAACCCTTTCCCTCCTACTGGGTTGCCTCATTCAGCCTTGATGTGAGGGTTTGTGTCTACTCTTATTTTAGCTTACTTTGCTGTGTTTGGCGGCTATTCCTGGGAGGACTGTTCTTTTCTGAAGGTAAATGAAGGAAGAGTGTATCTGGGGAAGAGGAGAGCTGTTTGAGGATTGATGGGAGGAAGGGACAGAAGGGAAACTGGGGTTGGGATGTACTGAAAAAAAAAACAAAACTGATTTAAAAAAACGATGCAATTTTATTTTCCCAGCAGTCTAGAGATTGCAAGTCTAAAGTGAAAAATTTCGGAGTTGGTTCCTTCTGGAGACTATGAAGAACTGGTTTTGTGCCTCTCTTCTACAGTATAGTGGCTGATAGTGATCTTTATCGTTGTTTTCCTTGGGAATACTACATTACTCTCTGCCTTGAAGGAGAAAGCATCGTTCCACCCATTACAGGTCTATTTGAGAAAGCACAGCTCACAAATTCTTCTGCCAATATCACCACAGTGTGTAATCTACTTAGTCCCCAAGAAATGCCCTCAAAAGCATTTTTCCCCACCCCAAACAGCAAGCAGAATCTTAGGAACAAATATACTTCCATGTATGGAAATGGAAATGTATATGTGTATTTATTGTTGTACATAGACACATAGAGTTTGATGCTATAGATTTTATTTTCTAAAGATTACTTTACACACTTGATATCATGTGAATTTTGTCTACCTGTCCACTTATTTTTTTTATTGTTTTAATTTCCCCTTAGTTTATAAAGGCTGAGAGCAGTGGCCCCTTTCCTTCTTTGATGCCCTGATTCTATGAAATAGTAAAAGAGAGCAAGATTCTCTCTCTTTCTTCTTTCTTTCTCCCTCTCCCTCCCTCCTTCCATCATTTCTTACCTTCTTTTCTTTACTTTGCATTTCTTTCATAGTTTAATAATTTATTAGTACAGAGACCAGACTAACATTTCTTGTGCTGTGCTTGTGCATGTGTGTGATTTGAAAAAGTACATTGTACCCCTTGTTTTAAGTCATATTAAAAGACTATGATCAATCTAAAATCTTATCTATATGTTTTTGCAAGTGATGAACATAGTTGATATTTATTTGTATTAAACATAAGATAAGATTGTGCAAAAATTTTAATTATGTTAACTTACTTAACAATGTCCCACAGAGGAACTTGTTCTACTTGCTCAGTAAGAAAGTGAGGCTCAGAGAGATTAAGTGATTTGCTCTGTTAGTGAGCTCAGAAGAAAAGCCAGAATAAAGCCTTCATACTGATTTCATTTCACAGATAAAGACAGGAACTGAGTTACAGACCTGCCTCACACCTTGAAAAAGCAATTCAAGTTTTCAGAATGCCTCAGAAACACCATTTACAGGTACAAAGAGAAAGCATTATAAAGTACAATTAAGATCCTGACACACTTAATGCCAGATCAAAGAATTTTACCTATTAGTTAATTAGCAACTAAATAAACGTCTTCAAACCTTCTCCCAAATGCATGTGAGACAGAAACTTGTAAAACTGGTGCTGGATTGCTGGTTTGCTTACCTGAGCAGTCAATTTCTCCTATTAATAACCTGTGTCATTGATATTGAAAGCCTTTAAAAATCAATGGTTATTGCCTGAATTTAATCGCCAGGCTTCAAGCCACTAAACACTGCATCATAGATTTTCAATAAGGTGGTAATTGTGGACAAAATTGAGAAGGAAATTTACTCAGTAATGATATATTTTCATAATGTCTGTAATGACTGATAACAGTTCCAAGCTCCATTTTCTTTCTAAGGTAGAGCTGTAGAAATAGGAGACTGTGTTGGATCTAATGAACTATTATTAAAGTTTTATGAAAATGATAAGCCATGTTCCCATTTAAGGGGCAGAAACTTCAATATTCACAAAGCCATTCACCTGGGAAATGTGATTATATTTTTGGTTATGCTTCCTTCTAATTTGAGTTGAAAGTCATTTCTGACTGTCTTTGTGGAATGTGAATTATGAACTGCTGTTCTCAATACTTTCACCAAGATTATATAGTGTGTGGTGTTAGTAGTCACTGGGACCAGTGGTAATTTGTCAGTTGAAGTTATCTCAAGTGGAAAGACTAACACATGTCGAAGATGGAGAGAGAAGCAGTTGCAGTCACGGTGATGCTGTGAGTGTTTATAATTATTCCCCAGGCTTTGAAAACATTTAGTACACAGGGACAGTGAGTGTCCAGAGTCTAAATTAAGCTTATTTTTCATGTTTCCCTTCAGCACAAGAATGAAGCCTTCTTTAAAAAAAAATGTAACTCCTTGTCTTAGCAATGGACAGCAACTTCATTGCCTTTTCTATTAGATTTTTTTTCTCTCAAAGTACTTTTTACTTATTTTAATCTTTTTTTTTGTTTTGTTCATTTTCGAGACTGAAATTACAGTTTAGTTCTCCCCTCCATTCCTCTAAATCCTCCCATATATCCTTTCCCTCTCCTTTTCAAACTAATGGCCTCTGTTTGCATTCATTATTACTGCATGTATAGTTGCTTTTGTGGATACATATAATTCCTAAATGGAACTTGTGGTGTCCATATCGTGTTATTTGTATGTATCTTTTCAGGGATGACTGGCACCTGACAATCAATTGGCTCTTCAGTTGCGAGGGCTACATCTTCTACTCCCAGTTTTTCTCACTTGTGTATAATATTTGTATAGGGTTGAGACCTCATGGGCTTTTCCTCACCCAGTTTGGCATGTCCACGGGTGTCATACTTGTTTAGCTCACATTTGGGAGGTCATGTTGGTGAGACTTTACAGGCGTAGCTTCCGATGTTACTAGGAGTCTTGTTCTCTTCTCCACTGAGCATGCCATTTACTTATTTCTCCTCCATGCAGCATCTTTCGTTTTATTTTTGGCACAGAATCATGTTGACTTTCCTCTCAGCACTCTAGACATTTCTTCCTCCTTTAACTCATCACGTGTGTTTATCAGGTTGCAATATGTAAAATTAGTGTTCTAGAATTTCTCCTCATTCTGTTTTTGTCTAGACCCATAGCAACAGTGTCACACATGCAACTCTGCCAGGTACATTTCATTGTCAATTTAGGTTGATTTGGAATCAGGTAAGGGTAAAGCAAATTCCTGGGTGTGTCTATGTGGGATTTTCAGGGACTTTTAACAGAGCAGGGAATGACACCCTAAACAGGAGAGAGATGCATAGACTGAATAAAAAAATAGAAACATGAAGGAGAGCTAAGGAGCATCAACATTCTTCTCTGCTTCCTGTCTGCATATACAATGTCTCAAATGCTATCACACTCTCTTTCTCCATCACGGTGAACTTTTTCCCAAACACCATGGGCCAAAATAAACCTTACCCTCTATACCTTTCCTTAGACAGATGCTGTAATCAAAACAGCAAGAAAAGGAACCAAAATAACTGGACTATATATAAATGTGAATTCCAGCCCCCACCTTTCCTATGCCTAGAAAAATTTCAAGACATTAAATCTTCTTCCTGGATATGTTTTCTCAAATTATTCACAACTAATCTAAATTCTATCATTTCTACCATGACTTTATCTCATTTCAAAAGTTCATCAATCTCTTGTAATAATCATTTCACATTTAATACTGTCACTTGTTGTCATTTCCAAATGTATTTACGACATTTCTTTATTGGGAAGGTGCAGGCACATATGTTGGTTCCCACCCAACTATCAGTCCTTTAATGGAGGAGTGAGGATTAAGAAATAATAGATATGAAAAATAGAGATGTAAAGCAAAAGACAGAGACAGGATGGCATCGGGAGGGCTCTGGGATAATACCATAGTCACCCCGAGTTTATTCCTCACAGACTTTTTGTACACCAGCAAGGGGAGAGGCAAAAGACCTCCCCCATTCAAGTACGAAGTACAGACAAGTGTAAACACTTCCTTAATTCTCAAAACATCTAGCAGCCACACCTTATGGCAAAACATCCCATTACCCAGTTTTGAAGAGCAGGACATCTGGCAACCACGCCCTTGGCCATCATCTTGCCATACAGCCTTGGAGAGCAACACAAACGCTGACGCTCTGACCTTGAGTCAAGATGGAAACAAACCACAAGTTGGAATCTTTGTGTGCACCCACACACTGGTGCTGTATAGTGTATTTGGAGGTCAGAAGACCAGTGGGGACTCTCCTTAGCTCTACTACATGTTTCTATTTATTCAGTCTATGCATCTAGCTCAGGTTTAGGGTGGCCTTCCCTCCTCAGTTACTTTCTTTCCACCAGTTTGGTCCCAGGAACTGACTCAGATGATCAGGCTTAGTAGCACACAACAGCATCCCCTGATGACCCATCTCCCCAGCCAACTTGACATCCTGTTTTCTTACTGACATTTTGTTCTGCTGTGTCTGTTTCTATGACCATGAATGTCATCTAACCAAACCCTCTCATGAACTATGGAAATACTGTCTAAACAATCATATCTGCAGTTTCTTCCTCTAAGTTCATATCCACGGAGGAGTTGACACAACAGTTAGAACAAAGGTCAACTAATGACTGTACCTAGCCAAGAGTCCCATTTGGGAAGAAGGAGAGTACAGGAAATCTCCAAAGTAGGAATTATTCAGTATGAGGAAATGATTACTGCAGTGTTGGAATGTGATCTTGAAGAACAAAAATAAATCTCTGGGATAATAATGAGAGGTTTTGGGGGCTTAATGGGGGACTTATGCTGGATTCCTATTCAGAGTGTCACATGGCTGGGGAAAAAGTGAGGTCAGAACTTTGTAACAGAGTTCTGAAGCTTTGCTCCCATTTGTAGGATGAAGTGCTAAATGGTCTTATTAATAAAAAACCTGGGGCTGGGCGGTGGTGGTGCATACCTTTAATCCTAGCACTTGGGAGGCAGAGGCAGGCAGATCTCTGTGAGTTCGAGGCCCACCTGGGCTACAGAGTGAGTTCCAGGAAAGGCGCAAAGCTACACAGAGAAACCCTGTCTCAAAAAACCAAAAAATAAAAAAATAAATAAATAAAAAACGTGGAGTCAGATACTGGGGTAAAAAGCTGAGAGATCAGAAAAGTAGAAAGAAGCAAGCCACATTCTTACCACTTGGAGATCCTCTGCTAAAGAAAGCTGCTTCTGGTATATCCATGCCTATATGCCTTTCTGTTCTGCCATTTCATTTCCTCTTTTTGCAGAGCTATATCACTTTCTCTTTCTGCACAGCTCTGTCACTTACTGTCTGTTTGTATAGATCTCCAGACCTTTATGGTTAGTGCTGAGATTAAAGGCGTGTACCACCATGCCTGGCACTGTTCCCGGTGTGGCCTCGAACTCACAGAGATCCAGATGGATCTTTGCCTTCCAAGTGATAGGATTAAAGGCATGTGCTACCATTGCTTGACCTCTATATTTACTATAGTGGCTGGCTTTTCCTCTGATCCTCAGATAAACTTTATTGGGGTATACAGATAAAATATCACATTTATCCTTTTTTTAATATAAAAATATTTTTAAAAGTTATAAGAAAAACTATTTATAATAAGTACAATAACTATATTCAATATATGCAAGCAACAAATACATCAACAATGTCTAGTCCATTTGCATTTGACAAATACAGAGAAAATATTCTGTTATCTATCCTATTTTTGTGAATGCAAAGTATTGTATCTAATTTACCTTCTAACCTAACTTGCATTACCAAAGCTATCTTTTGATGTCTTTCAAACTTATACACTTTACACCTCTTAGTGAGTTTCTTTTCTGAATTTCTTAACAAAGAAAATTATTACTATAATTATCTAATCTTCAATGCTCTCAGAGACCCAAGGAGGAAATGATATTACCTAGTAAAACAGGAAGTGCAACCAAGTGACTTCCAAAAAATGTGAGTTATGACAGAAAACAGCTGGCTGCCTGGACAGTCACCCAAGGTTTCTCTGCAACATTGGGGCATCCATTTTGGCCTATAGGCTTAACATATCTGACAGACTTCTCTGTGAAGTAGGATTTTCTAAAGAGCCTTCCTACCTTGTCTTGGCAAGGATCAGCAGTCCTTTGTGTTGTGTCCTGCTTGTCCATTTTGGACAGCATACTGTCAGCAGTTGATGCAAAAGCACTTTCTTGCTCAGTGACTAACTTTTGCCTCTTGATGAAAGTTAACTCCATGAGGAGATTCTTCAGTGCCCATCTCCTCTGAAATAGATTAGTGCTGCCAGGAGCAGACATGTCTCATAATTATAAAAATATGAAAAAAATCTATGTTATTAAAACATATTAAATGCCACATTCTGTAGATCTCTGAAGGGTTTGAAGATGATGTGTCTACATAAAATATATCACTGCTTGACCTTGAAAACATATCTAACATGACTACAAGTTCAATTGTAATGACTAACTACTTTCATTTCTTTATATCCTAATAGTTGGTAATAATAACTTTCAAGCAAATTGCATTACATTGTTAAATGAACTGTATAGGAAGAATATCTTGAACAAGATTAGAAATATATGTACAGTGTTTTCTAACAAAATCAATCTCAAATTTGTATCAATATACATAATTTGTATAAAATATACAAAAATCTAATTCAATGTAAAATATTTAAAATTAGTTGCCTTTTAAAAGTAGATTCAATAATCTACCTTTTTATCAATATCATATCTATATCCTCCCTTTTTTCTTTTAATAGTAGATTCAATAATCTACCCTTTATTCTATCATCTCTATATCTTTTTTTTTCAGAGTAGATTCAATAATCTACCTCTTATCTATTTCCTCTTTTTTCTTTTTCTTTTTCTTTTTTCTCAAACAGGAACATTAAATCTAATCTCCTTTGTTTAGCCTTTTTCCTGATCATTTACAATAACAACTTGTAACAACCATCCTAAACAATGACAATTATTCAAAACCCATAGAAAGACCACACACCACCCACCCCACCACTTGGGAATGTGAGTGCTGTGTTCTTAAAATTACTTCCTTTTGTTTGGGGGCAAAGGCATCTTTAGAGGACACTGAAAAGAAAAAATTTTGAATTTATTGTCAAGTCCCAGAAAAGGTAGCTGTATCATTTGTTGTCCAGTCTCTGCATAATTCGAAAGTGCTGGACTTATTTCAAGTCCTTGTGCAAGTAGTCTGTGAGGCTAGATCATCTCAGCTAGCCATCTTGAAATAGTCCTGAGCAGTTTGTAGTCCAAAGCTGATCTTTGGGTAATGTTTGTCAGCTTAGTCTCGTTATTATTGTCCATGTGTGATAGTTGTAGGGCCCCATCATCTTTCTGGAGACTTCAAATTTGCTGTTAGGCCTGGTCATAATTCCCTGCAGAAAACTGATAGAGACTCAAACACAAAAACATGTACAGGTAGCTAGATGAAGCCTTTTTTCTAGAATTAACCAGTACTCTATATGAACATTAATACCATAACAAAAATTTAAAATATATATATATATATATATTAATCATATAAATTTGATATAAAGATCAAACCTAAAGAAAGTTTTAAAGAATCAAAATAGAATCAAAGAATTATGAGATTAGTGGTAATAGAATAGTACCTAATTTTGGTTTTTCTTCTGTCCCATATTAGGTGGCTCTTCTGACATGATACAGAGATTTTAGATTTTCCTTTTAACAACCATGCTTGGGTTTAGAGAAGGAGAGAGCCAAGTTCCATCTCCAAAGCCAGCTTTAATTTTTAATTGAATTGAGACTACATAAAGACCATTTGTGTTAATTATCTGTAGAGAACAGCAGAAACAAACATTTAGGAAGACTTATGAAATTTTATATGTGATATACCAGTATGTCAATTTACTCTTTTTCTTGAGACATTTTTTCTGGATGATTTGTCCTTTTTCTTCAGATGTCTCATTTGTCCAGTGTTCTTCAAATTCTTTAGCCTTCATTCTCCTGAAAGACAAAAACAAAAATCCTTCCCCAAAACTAACTTTGAGGAGGCTCCCTTTTGGCAAGTTATATCTGATTAAATGAGAAGCATTTGTTAGTGATATGTTAATTTAAGTTGGATGGTCATGCTGGTTGATGAACTATCACCTCTTCTAATTAAGAAGTCTCTTTTGTTCAAATCGATTTTAAAATCAACTCAGAGATCTTTTCCACATAAGTTTTTCATTGTTTACTCTGTTTATTTGGTAGAAATATCCATCCCAATATAATATCTTCCCTCTGCATTAAAATTCCTGTAGGATAATGCTTAGAGAGTAAAAATCCCCAAAATTCATTCAAGCTTTGGATCCATATGATCTACATGCCCATCCTGTACTTTCTTTTTCACCAAGGCCAATTCTGTCTCAGCTTCAGCTGATCATTCTCTTGGACTATTTAAGTCCTTGTTACCCTCTAATGTTTTGAACCAATTACTCAGTTCATCATTTTTTACCCAAAATAGTCTGTAGATGAGAAATGTCTCCAAATAATCTTTGAAAGTCATTATGAGTCCATAATTGATCTCTCCTAATTTGTACCTTTTGGGGTCTAAGTTTTTGTAGGCCTATTTTAAAACCTAAATAATTAATAGAATCTCCTCTTTGTATCTTTTCTGGAGCAATTTTTAATCCCCAACACTTCACTTCTTCAAACATTCTTTCTAAAGTATCTATGTTGAATCAGCTAGTAAAATATCATCTATGTAATGAGAAATTATAGATTCAAGAAATTATTCACATATTATTTCCAATGGCTGTCATACAAAATATTGGCAGGGTAGAGCTATTTAACATTCCCTGTGGGAGAACCCTCCATTGATATCTCTTAACTGCCTGAGAATTATTATAAGTAGACACTATGAAGGCAAATCTTTCTCTGTCTTTTTCTTGTAAGGGTATTGAAACACTTTTTTTTTAAAAAATTGATAACTATAAGATGCCATCCTTTAGGTAACAAAGTAGGCAAAGGAATTCCAGATTGTAGAGAGGCCATTGGCTGAATTACTTTGTTAACTGCTCTTAGGTCTGTTACCATGCTCCATTTACCAGATTTCTTTTTAATAACAAATACGGAATTCCAAGGGCTGGTTGATTCTTCAATATGCTGAGCATTTAACTGTTCTTGTACCAACTCTTCCAAGGCCTGCATTTTCTCTGTTGCTAAAGGCCATTGATGAACCCATACAGGTTTGTCTGTTAACTATTTTAAAGGAGGAACTGTTGGTGTCTTTGAAAGATCATCAGCTCTTGTGCCCTGTTCTTGTACAATTGGATGGCCAGTGACTTCTTTACTTCCTAATATACCTCTCAGAAAAGTGTTAGTTGATTTTTTTTCTGAGGTTGGAGGAATGTTAATCTGGTTTTCCATTATTGTAAAGGATCACAGACCCATAAATTCACAGCTATATTAGCCACATATGGCTTTAATTTTTCTCTCTGTCTTTCTGGCCCTATACATTTGACCCATTTTGTGCTCTGTTTCACTTGATATAATGTTCCAATCCCTAACAGTTGAACATTTACCTACTGAAGAGGCCAATTTGGATACCAAGATTATGGTGCAATTATTGCGACATCTACACCTGTGTCTACAAGACCCTCCAAGAGAACATCATTTATTTGTATTTTTAATTTTGGTCTTTGTTCATTTATAGAAGTTTGCCAAAAATTTTGCTTCATGCTTTCTCCTGAATTTCTTGTTCTCTCTGCTGTAGCTGTTCTATCACCCCAAGCAGTATGTTTTATTACAATAGGCATGTGGTTATTTAATTGCTCTGAGAAGAAATTTCTTTTATGATGGCAGGAAAGGACTGAATTAAATTTCCCATGGGGGCCTGTGAGAGGCACCTCAGGGAGTTTCCTGACAGCAAAGACAAAGGATTACCTTGCCTGTCCCTTATTGATCTACATTCTTTAGTCCAATGCCTGCCTTTACCACACCTTCTGCATGATCAGTAAGGGAGGGGCATTCTGTTATCATTGTTCCTTGAAAAAACATTATTTCTAGGAATACCCTGTTTACAGTGCCTTTTTAGGTGGCCTTGTTCACTGCAATTAAAGCATTTGACATTGTTATTTTTCTTCAAACCTCTTGAAATCACCTCTCCTATCCATGTATAATCATGGTCATGAGATTAAATACTAATTGTGTGCCTGATCCAATCCTCCAAGGGTGTCGATCTTGCTTTTAATTGCCCCTTTGCATGCTGCATTAGAGTTCTCAAAAGCCAAAGATTCAATTATTATTTATCTATTTACTGCTGAAGACAGCCTTTGTAAGAAATCTGTGAAGGTTTCTTTTGGGTCCTATATAACATTTGTAAATGATACAATTTTCTTCCCTGCTTCCTCAATTCTGTCCTACACATCCATAGCTGCCATGTGGCATAGAATTAGAGTTTTGCTATCATATAAACACTGTCTTTATATATCAGTGTAATCACCTTCTCCAAGAAGTTGATCCTGGGAAATTTACACACCTCTAGCCCTACATCTTTGTTCTATAGTTTTAGCCTCCTCTTTCAACCAGGTTCTCTACTGTAAATATGGTCTAGCCTCTAGCACTGCTGTAATCAAATCTTTCCAGCTCTGAGGAATAATTCTATTACAAGTTGACCATGAGTTTAATATCTGCTTTACAAATGGGCAATACATACCATATGATAATATAGCTTCTCCAAATCTCCTCAAATCTAACATTTCCACTGGAGTCCAGTTAACTTGTACACACCCTTGAGCATTTGGCAGTTCCTGTAAGGTTACAGGGTGTAGCTTGAGTCATTTCCAGTCCCGCCTGGCCTGGCAGCCACTCAGACTCAAATAAACACAGATGCTTATATTACTTATAAACTGTATGGCCATGGCAGGCTTCTTGCTATCTAGTTCTTATATCTTAAATTGACCCATTTCTCTTAATCTATACCTTGCCATGTGGCTTGTGGCTTATCAGTATCTTTACATCTTGCTTGTCCTGGCGGTGGGTGATAACTCCAAATGGCACCAGAACGTGGGGCAAGAATTTCCACCTAAAACTTGAGAAAGCTTTAAAAGAAAGATTATAAAATGGAGCTTAAAGAGCTTCCTAGTTGTCTCTTAAGTTAGCCACAGCCTGCGTGCTTGAGCTACTATATGGCGGGTTCCTGGCGTGTGCACTTGACCTGCAGTATGGTGGGAATGAGGCTGCATGGTGGATTTAGTCTTTGCTAGTAAAAAACAAAAGGTTTCTGGGCTACATGCTGCTTTGATAGAAGTGTCCACTGCTTCTGAGAGTCAGGGGACACTATAGTTCCCAGCCCTGGCAATAAATTATCTCCACCATATTGAAAAGCTAAATTGGGTGGAGCTAAGAGCCAAGACTTCTAACTGCTGTAGTTTAAAACAATAGGTTCACAATAAGACAGATTCAGATGGAATAGCTTACAATGTGTGTAAAAATGTATGTAGGCTTGAAAGAGAAAAAAAGAAATATATGCAGTTATATACAGTTATATAAAGAGATAGTTCTTAAAAATCAAGTCTTTAAAGAGACAGTAAAGGTAAAATAAAAAAATAAGCCACATAAAGATGGATATTACACAGAGAATCTGGATTGTGCTTGTCTTTGGGATTTTTAACTGCAGAGAGACATTTGATCATAAAAGCTGCTGAGTTGAACCAATATGTATATTTTAAAGGCATCTTGACTTTAAAATTTGGATCTAAGGATATGTTGCTTTCAAAAGGAGGCTCTGCTTTTGTTTCCACAGAAAACAAGAGGCTATGGATTTGTTCCAGATTAAGATATGTCAGGTTTGACCAGCAAAGACCCCTTGAAAGATCTCCAATGATGCCATGGTCCAGATGATCCAACATCCAGAATGGTTTCAAGCCAACTGGCTCAGACAATACAGCCTCACACACTACCCCATAAGCCTAAAATTTTCTTTGTGTCCCTGTAAGAATACAGCACCCTCATCCAGCAGGAAGTAGTATGAGAAGCTATGCCCAAACTCCCAAATATATCAAGCTGGCTTTGGAGATGGAATTGGTTCACTCCTTCTCTAAACCCAAACATATTGCTAAAAAAGAAAAGGTTGAGAGATTTTTCTGTCCCATATCAGAAGAGCCCTCTGGTGTGGGACAGAACAAAACCAATATTTTTATTTAAAGCAAGTTGATTATAAATGTGATCTCTTTCTAAAGAAAAAAGAAGATATGATATAGATATGATAGGATGAAAGAGTCGATTAATAAACCTGCTTTTAAAGAGCAACAACTTGTTTATAAATGTTTTACATTGCTATGGATTTTAGTTTATTGATACAAGTTCAAACTTAATTTTGTTATACTGTATATATATTTCTACTCTTGTTTGAGGTATTATGTTTATGTAACTCAGATTGTAATGGATAATTAAAAATACAGACTAATAATTAGTCTTCTATTATAGTCAAACTTGTAGCCATGTTAGTTAAGTTTTCTAGGTATACATAGATATATTTCAGATAGATAGGTAATCTTCAAACACTTCAAAGACCTACAGAATATGGCATTTAAAATGTTTTAAAAATTTAGATTTTCTGGACAGTGAGACCTGTCTGCCCTTGGCAGCACCAATTTACTTCAGAGAGGAGGATGGGCATCAAAGACACTCTATATGGAGTTTATCTTCTTCTTGACAAAAATAGCCATTTGGGCAAGAAAATGTTCTTGCCTGAAATGCTTGATCAACTGGACATGGAAGACCCATGGGAAATTGACCACTGAACTTTGCTTGGCAAAATGGTCCTTCAGGTTCTTGCTTCACAGAGGAAACTGCCAGACATTCTACAGGACACAGAGATAAGTGACTGAGAGACTCTAGGCCTGTGGGCTGAAGACAGATGCTCAAACTTTACAAAGGAACTTTGGATGACTGTCCAGTCTGCCAGTTTGTCTCTGTCTACTCTTGCAAGACTCCAGAAAGTTGCTTGTATCCTTCTCCTGTTTCTCAGGTAATATTATATCCTTCTGAGGTCTTTGATGTAGTTGAAGACTAGATAGTTATAATTTTCCTTAGTTATGATAAAAGACAAGATAGATATGAAACCTCAGACTCACAAATATAGGATAGATAGGATATCTTCTTTAATTCTGCCAAATACAAATACACTAAATATTATAAATAGTCTAGACATTGTAACTGTAATTCTTGCTTGATAATTGTTTTGTTATATGTAATTTTTTTATGTGAAAGTTAAAACCTTCCTTTTTGAAAAAAAAAAGAAAAGGGGAAGTGCTGTGGATGATTGATTGATAAATAAAGTGCTGATTGGCCAGTAGCCAGGCAGGAAGTATAGGCGGGACAAGGAGAGAGGAGAATTCTGGGAAATGGAAGGCTGAGTCAGGAGATGCTGCTAGCCAACACCATGAGTAGCAACATGTAAGATACCGGTAAGCCACAAGCCATGTGGCAAGGTATAGATTTATAGAAATGGGTTAATTTAAGATGTAAGAACTAAATAGCAAGAAGCCTGAGCCATTGGGCCAAACAGTTTAAATAATATAAGCGTCTGTGTGTTTATTTTATAAGTGGGCTGAAGGACTGCCGGGGCTGGAGAGAAACTCTCAAGCTACAACAGGTAGATTAATGTTTGCTGTCTGGTAACCTGAGGCTTTTTCTCTGTAACCATATAATTCAATGCTGAGATAGATTCACCTTTAAATTCTTCTGCCTGGGTCTGAATTTCTCTATAATTCATTTTAACAGGTTTTTCTAAAGCTTTTATCTTGGCACTCAAGTTGACCAACCTTTTTAATGCTAAAATAAAATGATCAAACAAATAATATTCATAATTGTTATTATATACATCCCATTGACACTAATTGTCCTCTCATTGAATTGTTCCATTTTCAGACAGCCTAAAGTTTTATCAACAGAGACCAAATTCTTTCCATTGTAAAAATGTTTCTATTTCTTTTTTGTTTTCTCACTGCATCTTTTATCAGGTTTTTATTCAAATATGCTGTGTCTCTATTTACTCTGTGGAATGAAACAGATTTTCATAGTTTAAGCAGCAGGCTTTTGCTCTTCTGTGGTAGGTTTCTTCTCTGCCGGCTTCTTCTCAGCTGCTGGTTTCTTGGTTGCTGCAGCCTTTTTTCCTGCAGGCTTCTTTAGCTTCTTGACACTCACAGGCTTCTTTTCCTTCTTACTTTCTGCAGGCTTCTTGTCTGCAGTCCCCTTCTCCGATTTGGTTGCCAGTGCTGCTGCTGCTGCTTCCAGCTTATTCTTCACCAGGCCAGAAATGTTTCCCATTTTTTAATGACGGGAAAAAATTCTCTTTTAACTACTTCCTGCCTTTAAAATATCTTAATTTACTCACCAAGTCCACTGACTGTGTAGAACAGTAGAAGTCTGAGGGAATTTCAAAGCAGCTACCTTGTGTGGTAGCAGTCCGAGATGGGAATCCAGAGAGAGCTCACCACCCACCAGGAGAGATGAAGCCAAAGAGATACCGGCCCATGTGGGGTAGAGACTCCAGCTGCATTTAGCTCAGACTTGAGCCATGTAGCTCATACCTGAGTCATGGGTCTGTAAGGCCACAAGTAGCTTTCTAGTGAATTCTTGCCACAACACTGGGCGCCAAATATAAGAAGAATTGCTAACGGTCTTATTAATAAAAAAAAAAACCCAGAGCCAAGATATTGGGGTGAAAAGCTGAGATCAGAAAAGCAGAAAGAAGCAAGCCACGTTTTTACCACTTGGAGATCCTCCGCCAAAGAGAGCTACTTCATGTATACCCACGCCTATATGCCTTTCTGTTCTGCCATCTCATTTCCTCTCTCTGCCCAGCTATATCACTTACACTTCCTGCCCAGTTCTATCACTTCCTGTCTGTCTGTACAGACCTCCAGACCTTTATGGTTAGTGCTGGGATTAAAGGTATATACCACCATGCCTAGCTCTGTTCCCAGTGTGGCTTTGATCTCACAGAGATTCAAATGAATCTCTGCCTCTAGAGTGATAGGATTAAAGGCATGTGCTACCATTGTTTGACCTCTATGTTTACTATAGTGGCTGGCTTTTTCCTCTAATCCTCAGATAAACTTTATTGGGGTACATAGATAAAATATTACCACACTCATTCATAAAAAAGAAGGAATGTGACATCTCTCCATCTCTTGCTTCCAAATCACTTCCAGTTTGCTAATATCAGTGTCTCATGGAAAGGCCTCCAGAGACCATGTCAGGAGATTGTGTGTATGTATGAGTCTGCAGGCCTGTATGCACACACACACACCCACCCCCACTTACTAGAAAAATAAAAGGTTTAAAAAAAAACCAAGTTGTCATGATGAAAAACTTTATTAAGAACTGAAATTTCATAAAAATAAAGAATATAGAGATTTTTGTAATTTTGGCCAAAATCTGAGTCCTGTGAGCATATTACACTTCTGCCTTTTAAAATCCTGATACAAATCATTTCCTTTCCATAGGAGCTACAAGTTTAAGACTTGAAATGGTAAATGTGAGCCCCATTGCTTGCCATGGTATAATTCTGAGAAAGATTAATTAATCAACAATACCATAATACTGATTAATACTGACCCTAATAATGAGATTGCTGACTCCTTTACTTGAACTCTGAATGATGTTTTCTTTACCTTGCTTACCACGAGGCAAAAACATAAATCCTGTAATGAAGGAAGATATTATAACTGTAAATTATTTTATATTGGGGATGTAGGCTTAGAGATACATAAAAGTTTCATTATAGAAAGCAGTGATTAATAGATACCTAAGTAAAATTGTTTCAGTTTAAAACTTTCCATGATATCCCCCAAAATTAATTAGATTTTTTTTTTTTTGGTTTTTCGAGACAGGGTTTCTCTGTGTAGCTTTGTGCCTGTCCTGGATCTCACTCTGTAGACCAGGCTGGCCTTGAACTCACAGAGATCCGCCTGCCTTTACCTACCAAGTGTTGTGATTAAAGGCGTACGATGGCTCAACCGTTAAAAAAGGCTAGGCTCACAAATAAAAATATAATTAGATATTTTTAAATATATATTTTTGTGATGTGTGTGTGCATGTGTGTGTGTGTGTGTGTGTGTGTGTGTGTGTGTGTGTGTGTTATGGGCTTTCTATGTAGCCTTTGTTGGCCTCATGCTATTGGCAATACTTCTCCCTCAGTTTCCTAAATACTGAGATTACAAATTTTTGCCATCATTCTTTGCTTTGGAGAAACTTTTCAGTGTGATAAGAAGCAAAAATTCTGCTGAAAAATAGTATTTTATGGACATTTCTACAGTTACAAAGGAAGAAATATCAGAATCTCATAAGATTATAATCAACATAAAGACACATCCTTTAGTTATACCATCCAGGAACGAGAAAGATAGAAATCAATTCTACTCAAAGAAAAAAGTATCAGGAGAAATCTTTATCAAATGGGTGTTTGTATCTTTAGAACTTAACTAATTTTAGTGAAGGATTACATAGAAAGAAAGAACTCTAAAATTATTTACACAGAATTGTCGATGATTTAAGGATTTGAGGACTTAAGCCAGTCAGCCTCTCCTGTGTATTAGGATTGCTTTATAAGACAGCACTAGGTCTGCGTTTGAGATATTAAGAAACCAATTGCCGAAACAATTTTCAGTGTCCCGTAGTTATATTCATGTTTGCATTTGGATTTTGCAGCTTAAAAATCTCTTATTTACCTTATTGTCATGAAAAACATATTCTTTTCACACTTTTTTATATAGAATATAAAAGCTACTGAGCTCATGATTATGTTAAGCTTTCTAGGACATAATTTTTTTTCTAATAACTCCTACAATCAGCTTGTTTGTGAATTACATCTCACATTTCTTGGCACTTATAACACAGTGGACGTTCATCACTACTTTCTATTTTCATGAGTTGACAAGCACTGAATACTTCACCATTTGCTATTGTGTTAATTGTGGGCAGTTTTTTTGTTTGTTTCTGTCAGAATTTCCTCATTTGAAATAGGCCTTTTAAAACCTTCTAAAAGGAAAGGTTAAAATAATATGGGTTTGACTAGTTAAGCATATATTAGACATTAAAACATTCAATCAATTAATATAAAATTTAAATGTAGATTGAATAGGTTGGTGGCATGGACATTATTGAGGACACAGGTACTATAATAACTGGGGTAGATCAAATAACATGATTTCATTAGAAGCAGATTTTTTTTTATTGTTGTTGCAAGTCCATTCAGTATTTTTGTATTGATGCCATCATGATTTGGGTACAATGGACTCTGATTAGCAGACAACACTCTATTTGCGTTTACCAATTTGTAAGATTAATTTTGTCTAAGCATGAGACATCTGCAGACTGTCTGCTGGGCCCGCCAAGTACCTCCAAAAATCACCCCAGACATATTTTACATCTGCCATCTTTTATAACCCAAACTGCTGCAAGTAGAAATGTGTATTTATCCTTTTTAATGAAAAGGAAGTGTCTGAATGCCAACTAGAATGCACAAAAGATTACATCTGAGTTACCAAGCTTTGCTTGTCTGACATTAAATGTTTTAGTAGCTAACTCTTATGAATTATTGAGATTCTCATCATTTAGCAAATGGATCCCATCCTGCAGTAATTATCACCATGCATCTCTTTCTTATCATAGAGAATGTGTCATCAAAGAGTTTGGAGTAAGGCTTTAAAAAGTAAATGATGGTATTTGTAGGTTTTCTACTGATGAAAGATGGTAACATCAGACTTGGGATACTGTTCAACAGGTTTAAGGCTGTAACAGGGCACATAGGAATGAGGCTTCAATTTCCCTTTCATATGTCTCTTTGGAAGAGTGGTATGTTCATATCAGAATATTACAATTTCTTGTACTCTCAAATTGTCAAAAAACTGCAGTATTTCTGTTAATGCGATTGATTGGTTAGGAAGAGGAAAATCATTTTTGAAACAGTATCCATTTTGTCATTTCAGCTTCATTTCCGTTATTAGCCTATTGCTATGACCAGAACAACCTGAGAAATTTGTTCATGTAATATATAATATTACAATGTAACATTATATATCATATGTTAATATATAAATATTAAATAATATATAATAAATCTTAAATATTTATTTATGTAAATAAATATCAAATACTAAGGGTAATTTTACACTTAGTGAGTCATCATACATTCCATTTGTTTATTTTTGTATGCAAATTTATAATGGAATACTTGAGATTTACAAGCTCCAGAAAACAAAAAAATGGAGCAGGATGTAGTTTAATAAGCCCTTAGTAGTTTTCATAGGCAGAGTCTATTGTACTGTATTCATGACATTTCTCATTTTACTTGATTTAGGTCCAATTTAGTTTTGAATAAAAAGACTGTTTTGCTACCTTACTAACATCTTGGCTTCAGACATTCGCTACTAAGGAAGTCCCTTAATCTTCGAATAACAGACATGTAAGTCACTCTTCATTTTATTTATAACTGAACACCAGAAACAAAGGTATAGGACTTTAAACAAATAGCTCTCTAGGAGTTTATCTATTTCTTACAGAAAGAAAATAATCTCTGAGGGTTAGCTGTAGACTTGCTTGACTTTCTAGGTACCTAGGTTCTAGGTATGTGCTAAATCAAAGACCAGCGAGGACACTCAGCAAATCTTTCCCGGAAGGCCCCATTCACCTCTTTGCTGATTTATGACTTCAAGGATGAGAGCTGCAGTTGCCTTCATTTGCACTCTCCTTTGCTGGCAGAACAGTCAGAGCTGCTGGTCAGGGAGCTGTGTTACCAACAGACAGGAACTACTTCCCCACTGGCCTGAGGGGAAGAGTGCAGCTATGAAACAGCAGTACATGGGAGTTATATTTGCCCTATCAAGGCTGAAATACAAAAGAACCAAAATTACCCAAGGAAGTCAAGGAAGATACAAATGAGCCATAAATACAAACATTGAAAAAAAATCAATCAAATCCATGTGCTTGTGCAGATTGAGGCACAAACCTCATACTTACAACAGTGAACAGGAGCTCTGTTTTCTTCCTCAAGAGAGTATTCTGTAGTATTGTTCATCACTGTTTATTAACCCTGAGACGTTTGTATTGAATCAGCCCTAGAACCCACTCCACAGTTAGAATCTCTAGTTGTAAAGCAGGCTCTGGGCATGATGTATGATAGAGTGTTTAGGAGTCCAGATGGTATACTAGCTATGCAACAAAGGAAATATTGGTAATGGAGAATTATCCAGATATTAGACAACTTGGAAGAATGACATTTAAGAAGAAAGTGAACACATGCATCAACATACATATGAATGTGTTGTGTTGAATGATTACAAAAACAAATGGTCTAATGGCAGAGGTGGTCAGGAGTTAGATAAGTAATTTAGGGAGTTAGTGTTGTGAATCTAGGGGCAACTACAGGGTAAACAGTAGATGGGGCAATTTTGAATTGATCTATTGAACTCAGCAATTTATGTGTATATACTTTCCCTTAAGACATAGAGCAGGTACATTTGACTCCTTGACATTCTACTCAAATGTTTAAAGGTGAAATTCTCCCAAAAGTTACTCACAGAGAACAGAAAATAAAAGGAGTCAGTAGTGGGCCTGCAAGATCCTCCTCTGGATTTATGTCCATTTTCTTCTTAACTCCTAAGGATTGATGCTAAGCCTGCCCCTTGAACTTTTCTCTCTTATAAGTTACACATAGAATAGCTGTTGATCTCAGATAACAAGAAATCACAGGTTATAGTATATAGAGTTTCACAATAAAACCACAAACTGCAGAGCCTAAACTATCAGAAGGCAGATTAGTGAAAGAGGAAAAATAAATATAAAGTAAGCAAAAACATACAAGTAAACATAAAGGGAGGTGTGAGCAATATTGAGCAACACGTGGACCATAATAGATGACTACAGGGAAATATTAGCTCTAAAAGACACGTGATAGATTAGCATAGTACCAAAGGATAAAAGTAGAATTGATTAGGATGAATAATCAAGTAGAATTTTAGAAAAGTAGACTGAAGAATTCTCTTAGAGGCCAAAATAAAAATAGAAATAGCAATCTACTGCTGTGGGATGTTCTGTATGGCAAATGTGTTGCTAATAAAACACTGATTGGCCAGTGGCTAGGCAGGAAGTATAGGCAGGACTAACAGAGAGAATTAAAAGAGCAGGAAGGTGGAAGGAGACGCTGCCAGACGCAGCCAGCCACCGCCAGGACAAGCAACATGTAAAGATGCCGGTAAGCCACGAGCCATGTGGCAAGGTATAGATTTATAGAAATGGATTAATTTAAGATATAAGAACAGTTAGCAAGAAGCCTGCCACGGCCATACAGTTTGAAAGCAATATAAGTCTCTGTGTTTACTTGGTTGGGTCTGAGCGGCTGTGGGACTGGCAGGTGAAAGAGATTTATCCTGACCGTGGGCCAGGCAGGAAAACTCTAGCTACAATCTACCAAATTAGAGGTAAAAGAAGGGAGCCAAATTGCCGAAATCATAAAAATTGAGTTTTTAGGAAAATAGAAGGGGAAGACAGAGTTCAGTAAATTCCTTTGAAGAAGTGATTGAGTTGTCATTCTCATATTTAAATACCTGTTCAACTTCATATATGGATATAACATCTACTGTAATAATTGAAGTAAATATCGTACTCAGATGAGTCATAAATTCAACACGGACAAATACAAAGATTATATGCCAAAAGCATTAAGAGGAGAACAAAATTATTCATTAGATTGGAACTGGATTTACATTGACAACTTTGAGTACAGAGGCCAATGGAGTGATATTTTGAAAAGAAAATAAAAGTAAGTAATTTATATATTAAATTTGTGTCCATTTGAATTATCATGTAAATATGAATGTATACTAAAACTATTTCCAGATATTTGTGGCCATAGAAATATTGTCACATCAAACTGTACATTTAAAACTCTTCTGGAACAAAAAATTAAATCATAAATTCAGAGAATGTTGCAAAAGATACAGAATATAAACATAACAAAATATAGTGCAACTTTTACTCTTTAAAAGTTATCAGACAATGTATGTACATTACAGATTTAGAGCTGAAATGCTCTAAAAATAGAAAATACTGTGCTGTAGCAACTGGAAGAAATAAACAAAGATATTAAAAAAATAGAGCATACTAAAGTGCTTACCTTACTAAGGGAACATGTGTATAATACACTTAAAAATGAGCCAGGATAATATAAGCTATATTATATAGTTATATGATCAGGGTGATCATTCTGCTGAACCACCGGCACGAAGGAGGAAAAAACAAAAAGTACATTGAATGAATAAAGACCAGTTATACAAGTTAAAATCTGCACTATCACAGTATATGAAAACAGTGCAAACACATTAAACCCCAATTAGAATACCAAACCTGAAAAGCTAGATTATAAACACAGATATAACAATGCAGTGTTCAAATGATACACTTCCAAAAGATCCACAAGGCTTGAAAATGAACGATAAGAAAAGAAGTTCTGGAACAGTGAGAATGAAGGGCTACTGCAACGGTAA
Source organism: Peromyscus melanophrys (assembly GCA_902168415.1). Classification (NCBI taxonomy): domain Eukaryota; kingdom Metazoa; phylum Chordata; class Mammalia; order Rodentia; family Cricetidae; genus Peromyscus; species Peromyscus melanophrys. The sequence goes on from CABHPR010139692.1 coordinate 34,197, forward strand.
CATCAACATAAGTAGAGAGAAAATACTAACAATGATAGCCTACAGCAGATAATGATGGAAAATCAGAAATATTGGTGATTATATATATATATATATATATATATATATATATCACATAACAACAGAAACTTTCAATGTTTTAAGGAACTAACACACTGTTGAGATGACTCAGTGGGTGAAGCTGCCAAGCCTAATGACCAGAGTTTAATTCCCCAGGGACCCACATATGAGCATTGAAGAAGGACAAAATTAACTCTCCATGTTGCCACCTCATCTTTTTGGGTATTCCTGGGTAAGAAAACAAGCAGACACACTCAGGAACACATGCTCATACGTAAATAATTATTTTTTTAATGAAACAACTGGCAGAAACACATGAAAAGTAAGATTGAGCAACCCGAGCTATAAAATTTAACACACCCCTCCCTCATGAAAATGAATAGTGATTGTAAAGTGACCAAGCTAATAAAATGTCAATGATTAAATACTGAGTAGAGCCAATAGATGTGTGCAGACACATACATGTGAAATCACATTCAGGTTAGTCTTCAGTGTACTGATGCTTATGAAAACATGATAAAATGAATAAATCTCAAATTATTAACATTCCACAAGGACAACTGTAATCTAACTAAAAGTCAAAAATGAATGTTTTAACTACATACAAATAATTTCAAACAATTCATTACAAATAATGTTAATGGTAAATAAATGTAAACATGGTAAGTTTTGAACTTAAGTTGGAAAAAATCAATAGATAATTACCACCTAAATATGAAAGAGAATAAAGTGTTAAGTTTGACTGGGAATTCACTGAGGGTAAATAAAATGTCTAGACCTAATCAAGTAGTAGATAAAATTTGGTCTATTCTCAATTTCAGAACCAGATGGATTAATAAATCAAAAACAAGATCAGAAGAACTGTGTATAAGTCCAATAATTAAGAAAATCAAGATAGAGTTTAATGAGCAGAAGTTATTGCACACTACCTCTGAATAAATTAAAAGAGAGAAAGATCTACTAACTACGACAACAGAAAAGAAAAAAGGACACAAATTTAGAATCATTTTCTCAGAGTTTGTTGGAGTGAAATGTCACATAAAGAAAAAGAAAACCTGAATGTTCAGTTACCAGGGGAGGCTTTACTTTTAGATTGGATAGTCATCTTGTAGTACTTAAAAAGGTGATTTGCGCCGGGCGTTGGTGGCGCATGCCTTTAATCCCAGCACTCGGGAGGCAGAGTCAGGCGGATCTGTGTGAGTTCGAGGCCAGCCTGGGCTACCAAGTGAGTTCCAGGAAAGGCGCAAAGCTACACAGAGAAACCCTGTCTCGAAAAAACCAAAAAAAAAAAAAAAAAAAAAAAAAGGTGATTTGCTTTTACTGCTTTACATTCGAAGCAACACATATAAATCTGTTCAGAGTAACTTTTAGGTTTCAGTGTTCATTTTTTTTAATATTAATGCTAATTTTTCTGAAGATTTTTTTATATAATTTTTTTAATTTTATAATTTAATTTAATTTTACATATAAGCCATGGATTCCCTTGTCCTCCCCCTCCCGCACCCCCACCTTCCCCCCAGCCCACTCCCCATTCCCATCTCCTCCAGGGCAAAGACTCCCCTGAGGATTGAGATCAACCTGGTAGACTCAGTCCAGGCAGGTCCAGTCCTCTCCTCCCAGGCTGAGCTAAGTGTCCCTGCATAAGCCCCAGGTTCCAAACAGCCAGCTCATGCACTGAGGACAGGTCTCAGTCCCACTGCCTGGATGCCTCCCAAACAGTTCAAGCTAATCAACTGTCTCACTTATCCAGAGGGCCTGATCCAGTTGGGGGCTCCTCAGCTATTGGTTCATAGTTCATGTGTTTCCATTTGTTTGGCTATTTGTCCCTGTACTTTTTCCAATCTTGGTCTAACAATTCTCGCTCATATAAACCCTCCTCTTTCTCACCAATTGGACTCCTGGAGCTCCACCTGGGGCCTGGCCATTGATCTCTGCATCTGGCTCCCTCAGTCATTGGATGAGATTTCTGGCACGGCAATTAGGGTATTTGGCCATCCTATCACCAGAGTAGGTCATTTTGGGCTTTCTCTCAACTTTTGCCAGTAGTCTATTGTGGAGGTATCTTTGTGGATTTCTGTGGACCTCTCTAGCACTTTGCTTCTTCCTGTTCTCATGTGGTCTTCATTTATCATGGTCTTTTATTCCTTGTTCTCCCTCTCTGTTCTTGATCCAGCTGGGATCTGCCGCTCCCCTAAGCTCTCTTTCCCTCAAACCTTGCCCTTCATTACCCCCACTCACGTCCAGGTTGTTCATGTAGATCTCATCCATTTCTCTGTCATTGGGCGATCCCTGTGTCTTTCTTAGGATCCTGTTTTCTCGGTAGCCTCCCTGGAGTTGTGAGTAGCAGTCCAGTCATCTTTGCTTTACATCTAGTATCCTCCTGTGAGTGAGTACATACCATGTTTGTCTTTCTGAGTCTGGGTTACCTCACTCAGGATGATTTTTTCTAGATCCATCCATTTGCCTGCAACTTCATGATGTCATTGTTTTTCTTGGCTGAGTAGTACTCCATTGTGTATATGTACCACATTTGATTTATCCATTCTTCAGTTGAAAAGCATCTAGGTTGTTTCCAGGTTCCGGCTATTACAAACAATGCTGCTATGAACATAGTTGAGCACGTGCCCTTGTGGTATGATTGAGCATTCCTTGGGTATATGCCCAAGAGTGGAATAGCTGGGTCTTGGGGGAGATTGATTCCCAATTTTCTAAGAAAGTGCCATATTGATTTCCAAAGTGGTTGTACAAGTTTGCATTCCCACCAGCAGTGGAGAAGAGTTCCCCTAGCTCCACATCCTCTCCAACATAAGCTGTCTTCAGTGTTTTTGATCTTAGCCATTCTGACAGGTGTAAGGTGGTATCTCAGAGTTGTTTTGATTTGCATTTCCCTGATGATTAGGGATGTTGAGGAATTCCTTAAATGTCTTTCAGCCATTTGAGCTTCCTCTGTTGAGAATTCTCTGTTTAGTTCTATAGCCCATTTCTTAATTGGACTGTTGGGTATTTTGATGTCTAATTTCCTGAATTCTTTATATATTCTGGATATCAACCCTCTGTCAGATGCGGGGTTGGTGAAAAGGGACAAAAGGAAATTATTTAAGGACGTATGTGTAGAAAATAAAGAAATATGTTTCATTTCCTTTAACATTTGTGTGATGTTGACATTAGACTGTATTACAAATCCCACTCTGTTTATTGCTATTGATGGTGCAAACCTGGGAGAGGGAGGCCTAAAATGAAGCAGACAATAGTCAACTTAATCCGAACTTTAGACAACTTATACTCTGTTAAGAAGAATCACATGAAAAAGTTGTTGAATCACAAAGATAAGTCACATTGGCAAAAGCCATGGTTTTTTCCATAGAGCAGTGCTTCTCAACCTTTCTGTTGCTGTAACTCTTCAATCAAATTTCTCATATTGTAGTAACCTTCAACCATAAAATTATTTTTTGTTGTTACTTCATAACTGTAATTTTGCTACTGTTATGAAGTGTAATGTAAATATCTGAAATGCTCCCGCTTAGGCAACCCCTCTGAAAGGGTCATTCAACCCCCAAAGAGTTATAAAGGATAGTTGTGACATTTCTTAGAATAACATCATCAAACAATAATGAACAGGTTCCTCTTTCAGTTGCTGTTCTGACTTTCCTCAGGGGTAGACTTTGTAAGCCAAATAAAGCCTTCCTCTCTAGTTGGATTTGCCATGGTGTCTAACATAGGAACACTAGTTAGAAAGATATTATTTGGGACATGGTTTATAGAAGTAATATAGGAGTAACCACAAGAATGCACTAAGTAAAGAAGATACTCAAATATAATCCTCTTAAATTTAAGCTTATTTATTGCAGTTGGGTGGGGGGAAGCACATGTTTGAAGGTTACAGGACAACTTTTGAAGTCTCTTTTCCTTTCATCTTTATGTGGCTCTCAGGAATTAAACTCAGGTCCACTGCACACAAATGTTTTTATTCTCTTAGCCATCTCACTGACCTTGAAAACATAATCTTGAGATTTGTTTCACCTAAAGAAACGTTTCACCTAGGAAAACTCACAGCTGGCAGTGGTTAAAAAGTGTTTGGTGAACAAACTCTGAAATTGTCATGCAGAGCTGAATGATCAAAATGGTCCCAATTGAAGTGACATGTGATGAAAACTGAGGAAACAAACTTATAAATTACATGTTTCCAAGTCACTGTTGACTTTAAGGAAGCAGTTTCCAAAAGTTATCATTAGTACAGAAGGTAAAAATATATTGTGGGAAAACTGATCATTTCCTGAAAGTATGAAGAGAATTGGAGACTTTAAAATTTTACTTGCCTCTACTGGATGTGTCTCCCCCTGGGAGGCCTTGGCTTCTCATCGGGGGAAATGGGGGGGTTGGTTGGGAAGGAAGGCTGGTGGGGGGGTAGGAGGAGGGAAGAGGGGGATCTCTGACTGGTGTGTAAAATGAAAAAAATTTAAAAAATGAAAAAAAATTCACTTCACTACATAAGACAGTGTTCTGCAAAGAAGCTGGTCACATTGCCTCCACATTCCAGAAGTAGAGAGCAATGGACACTCTATCCAGACAACGTCCCTCCCCCTCTTATAGAAAGGCCACCATCCAAACCCAGGAAATGATGTTGCTCTCTTTCAGGGTGGTTCTCCCAATACAATTAACCTAATCAAGATTGCTTCACAGACCTTCCCAGAGGCTATCTTAATAGAAATATTCCCTCGAACATGTGCCTTGGCTCCAAGGTAATTCCAGATCCTGTTACCTTTACAACACTTATAATCACAACCACTAACCTTTGTTTGTTCCCTTACAGCCCACCACATGACGTTTGTTCTCACATCTGCAGGAAACAGTCCTATAGGAATGAACTCTAGACAACACAATTCTTTACCACACTGTGTTCCACTCAGAACATCAAGTCATAGCTCATGGTTTCTCCTGAATTATTAATTTATCAGTTCCCCAATGTGATACTGTCTTCTGAGACTATAAACAAATTAACTCATCTTTCCACTATTCATTTGGTGGTTATTTCATTAGGTTTTCTCTTGTTGCTATTGAGACAGTTTTCAAAAAGTGAATTCTAAATTTAATTAGATTTCTTTGGGGAATTTTGATAGAATGTGTATGTGTGTTGGTTTTGTTTCCTTTTTTCTTTTCTACTTCAATGGTGAATTTCATGTGGCTGTGATGTCTAACTGTAGTTGGTAATGATAAATCTGTCTTATATATCTGGAACCTATCATTTATTTTACAGCATATTTGATAGTGATTTTGTTAGAGTAAGTCAGGGTGGGAGGTAGATCATTGCCCAGCTGTGGCTCATGACTCAATTTAATCAGAAGATTATATATTTAATTAAGCATATAAAGTTTAATTCATAGATGTCTACAGTCTATTGTGCTCCCGGGGTCCCAGGGGTCCTTCCTTTGGTTTCTGGCCTCTCCTTCTAATCTATAAACTTTTCATTAAATAAGTTTCCATATTTTTCTTCTTTAAGAAAATGGAGTTCTTTTCATTTTTTTTCTATTTTAAAAGTTTTCTTTTCCTCCAAGTCACTACTGTTTTCAAACGCCTCCAAAAAGTTTGGAAAACACAAAGAAGTTTACAAGTATCTGTGAATAATGCCTGTTTTTATGCTTTCCTTGATTACAATTTCAGAGATAAGGGATAAGAAATCTGGGGCCTAGTGTGTCTTTGTTGATATGGGCAAAACAACAAACTTGAGGGAAAGAATGGCCATCATAGGTATAAGGGACTGTGAAAATGGCAGTTCTTCTAAAGCTACATGATAATAATTGGTATGCATATGATAAGGGAACTCTTTTTTTTTTTTTTCAAGACAAAGGCTGTCCTGGAACATAGTCTATAGACCAGGCTGGCCTTGAATTCAGTGAGATCTGCCTGCCTCTGCCTCCCAAGGGTTGGGATTAAATACATGAGCCACCAGAGCCTGACTTGATAATGGAAATTTTCAATTAGTGAAGTAAAAATGAGTGAGGTTGAAGAAATGGGCAGGGCCATAATTGTTGTTGCATGCTATAGCACTCTGAGTATGTGATGAATTCAGTAATTCAGAAGTGCTAAACATAATAAGAATTGATGCGTGACCATGATCAGGTTAATTGATGTGCCCAGAATCCCATACTTAATGACATCATGTTAGGACAGCTCCTCCTTTATTGAGAATATTTCATTATTTCTTAGGGATGATGTTCTCTGCAAATTTGTCCCGAGATTTCGCCATCTTTGTTCACCAATATTAATCTTGTTTTGAAGGTATAATTTAAATATTGTGCTTTCTATAGAAACCTGGAAAAATAGAATGCCATTTTGAGCTGCCATCCTTAAACATTCAGTTTTGGGTAGCATGATGATTCCAGAGCCAACACACTTGCTACACAAACCTAAAAATCTAGCCACGATGCCATGAAGCCACAAAAAGATGACAGGAAAGGAGAGGACTGACTCTACAGTTATCTTTTGACCTCCATATTAGTGCTGTGGGAGACATTCTTCAAAACACACACACACACACAAACACACACACACACCACCACCACCACCACCACCACCACCACCACCACCACCACCACCACCTATACACATACATAGATCCAGCATAATAACAAAACTTTAAGTAAGTTTAAAAATTAATTGAAGTCATTTGAGAATTCATTTGGATCTGATACCTTTCATTATCCGTGCTCCTTACTGTTCACAACATGTTTTGGTAATTTTTAAAAAATTATAAAAATTGATCCCTTTCATCAGCCTTTTTCTTCTACTGCAATCAGTTTGAGTGACTCATTTTTTAGATGCTGATGAACACACTAGCTTTCTGGAGACTAAATGAAAGAGAAAAGAGAAGATTCAAGTTCTCCTGCCTCATCTAATTTACCTCATACATGGGCTGAAGGGGTGTGGGGGGGGGTTCATTTTAACCCTTTAAGTTCAAACACTTTTGTCTTTTTCAAATTAAGACATAACCTGATTATAATAGCACTTCTCTGTGCCTGATAAAATTGTAGATTGGCACTCTAAATGTTTTTCGTTGCTGTTTTTGACTATTTAGTATTGACTTTTCTTATACTATTTTGTACCAGGGTTTCTTTAGCCTTTCAATCATTACATGAGATCAACTCTGGCAGCTTCCCGTTATTTCTCACATAAGACAGTGACAAGTTCACTTGGTTTCTTAGCAAATAAAACTAGACTACCATATATCAACTTCATCTATTTAACAGTATCTCCATTAATTTTACTTATTTTAAAAATCTGTTCTTTAATTGCATAAATATCATTTGTTATAGCAAAATTTTTATTCTGTTTTTAAGTTCATGCATAGGAGTGTATTTGTGTGTGGATGCAATTGCAGACGACTCTAAATTCAAAAGAGAATGTAAGATCTTGTGGAGCTAGACTTACAGGAATTTGGAGCCGGCCAATATGTGTGCTAGGAACTGACCTCAGGTCCTTGTAAAAGCAGTATGCACTCTTAACTCTTAAATCATCTCTTCATCCCCAAATTTTACATCTCTCATGCTTTAGGTTTTCTTGTAATAACTGGAAATTCTTGTTTAGATTTTCATATTTATTTTTAAGAAATTCTGTTGTCCATCAAATTCTTATACCATTTAAGTCTGGCTATAATTAAAAAAAAGTTCAGACAGACCATACTTGGGTACATGGGTTCCTGACTTTAATATATATATGTGTGTGTATATGTATGTATGTATGTATATGTGTGTGAACACACACACACACACACACATATATGTATGTATATATGTATGAAACTAAACAAGATATTAGAATTAGGAGATGAAGATTTTAAGGCTGCAATGATAAAATATTTCAAGGTATAATTAAATGTCAAAGGAACAAAAATAGAGAAAGCCTCATAAAAGGATGATGTATCATCACACAAATACAACTGATATGAAACAAGGCAAAATGCCAAGTTTAGAACTGACGACTCCCAACTGTTGATAAAAAAAAATCTTAATAAATAAGTTCAACAGAAGAATTACAGAGTAAGGACAGAATCCCTGACTGAGGCTAGATCAATAGTCATCAATCTGAATAGCAGACAACAAACTGACCAAGTAAAAGAGACTTTTAAAACCTTAGTACATAACTTATTTGAGGAGATAGACATGATTTATCATGTATTTCAAGACTCTAGAAAGAATCTATGTGAAGACAAAGACAATGTAGGATCACACAGGTGGCCCTGGTTAATCCCTGTAGATTACAAAACAACACAAAACATCACAAATATGTATGAGAGAGATTTGTTGGGGGTGGAGGTGAGAATAGTTGCTATAGATGGCATACATTTGTGAAACTGTCTAAAAACAAATGTCATTAATAAAAAGATGGAGAGATGTAAAGAAAAATGGAGAGCCCATCATTAGAGTTAGATATAACATTTATTTCTCAGCTATCCAAAGAGCAATCACAGACTATCATCTGGGACATAGCACTCCTGATCATTAAACAGCATGAAATAATTGAAGTATGAATCACATCCTGCCATCAATCAGAAGAGTAAGTGAATGGTTTTTTCAGGTTCCAGAAATCATATATGGAACCAGATTATCTCATCGGCAATGACAGATTCATAACATATTTACAACTGTTGAGCTCGTGTGACGGTGCCTAGACTCAAGTAATTCAAACTGGAAATGAATAAAAGAACAGTAACAGAATAATCACTAAACAGAAACTAAATAACCCAATTATATAAATCTGAGTCACATGGAAAAACCTCAGTCTTTAATATCTAAAAGTGAAAGAAATGAAAGTGAAAATGTAAAATGAAAGTTAAGGGACATACTTAAATTACTAGTGAAAAGAAAGTTTTTAATACTAAATTAACAGTATATTGGGAAAAGGCAGTCTGAAATCGATCATCATCATGCAAGAGCTCAGATAAAAAGTAAATTAAACCAAGCATACAGGAAGAAACAATGAAGACATAAACACAAATATTGAGTTTATAGTTTAGTTTATTTCCAGAAAATCAAAACAATCAACAGATAGACAAATGATGGACACTAGGAAGAACGTGAAATAGCCATGAATTATGATGCAGTGTAAACATAAAATTGAAAAAGACAGAGGGGAAGGAGATGGAAAGGCCAAGATAGTACTGTTCCTCTCTGTTCCCTTACACTGCAGTTTATAATCACTGTTGAAAACAAAGGAGCCCAAGGTGCTTTAAGAAGTATGTTTAGTCACAAGTCCTTCCTAATAATCCTACCAACTGAACACGTATTATTCCAAAGATACCTTCATTTAAGTTGCCAGATGTAAACTAAAGTCATCTTTGTTCTAAATTTTATGTTATCTGATTGTTTTTTTTTCACAATTCTGATTTGATTCTGACATGTGGAAGCTGATTTGAAATGGAGAGATCCAGATCAATTATGAAGAGAAATTATACAAACCTAAAAGAAAAGTTCATTTTATTTCTGGCAGACCTTTATTTTAAGTTAAATATATGGCAATCTCCTCTGGCCAATATGTTCTCAGGAGGGAAGATCAGGCAAAGGCCGTGAGGTGAAGAATAGGCCACAGTAACAAATTATGAGCCTGGAGGCCATGTTGTAAGGAGGCAAACAACACCAGGAGATGGTTCCTGGCTTTCGGTTTTAATTATTTCTGCTCTGCACTATAATCCCTTCTGGCAAAACTTCATGGAACAACAACATTTAATGATGTTCATGTATTAGCTGTGACTGGAGAATTTTAAATGAAATCAGTGTCAGTGTTTGGAGAACAGTGGTTCAGAGAAAGGCTGGTGCAATTTGCAGGAAGAGATTGTGATACGCCTTGAAAATTAACCAATTCGAGAGTGGGGTGGAAGTCAAGACAAGAGGGCACATGTATTTCACAGAGATTATACATCCTTTGTGCTCAAGCATATTTGGGAATAATGGAGCTAAATTTACTGTAATTAGTCAGGAATAATCAATCCCATGTTTGGTGACTCATTGGTACTTCCAAAAGA
>CABHPR010139693.1:5456-34029 GCA_902168415.1 Peromyscus melanophrys
TTGGTTGGTTGGTTGGTTGGTTGGTTGGTTGGTTGGTTGGTTGGTTGGAACTTAATATAATTCTAAAAAGATACAGGTAAGAAAACGCACTTCTCTTTTAGGGATAAAACTGATAACACTGCTAATTTGACCTAGAAAAAATTTAGCAACCTCCATTGTATCAACAGCCCCTGATCTTAACATCTGCTGTTATCATCAAAGACAAATTTCAGATATTAGTCCCTTTCTTATTCTTAACTACCTTTATATATTAAAAAGTTGTTATAATCACAAGACCCATGCGTTTGGCTAGTAATATTACCCTAAATGGCCTCCTCGGTAGAGATGAGTAAATTCACAACACAGGCTAAAGAGTGACCCTCTCTTTGAACATCTATCTTTCTCGACTACCTTCATTTCCGCTTGATAATGAAAATCCAAAGCCAGTGTCTCCATCTGTTGACATGAATATTTGTATTTACTCTCCAAGCACGTTTCAGAAAGTCTAATCTTGGACTTAATGATTTTCAATTCCTTTCATAGCTGAGCTAAAGAAATCAACATTTACACAACGCTGCCTGAACAATGCTAAGAATCAGTTCCATAGCCAGGTGGTGGTGGCACACATCTTTAATCCTAGCACTCAGGAGGCAGAGGCAGGAAGATCTCTGAGTTCAAGGCCAGCCTGGTCTACAGAGTGAGTTCCAGGACAGCTAGGACTACTCAGAGAAACTCTGTCTCAATAAATAAATAAATGCAAAATAAAAATAAAGTAAAAGAAATAGTTCCACAAAATACTCTAAAAACTGTCCTTAGATTAAGATAAAACAATTGATGTCCTACTTAGCTTTAATTGTCAGCTAGATACAACCTATAGACATCTGAGAGGAAAGCCTCAAGTTGAGAGTTGAGGAAATGCTTAGATCAAATTAGTCTGTGGGTCTGTTTATGAGTGATTGTCTTGGTTATTCATTGATAAGAAGAGTGCCCAGCCCACTCTTAGCAGCACCATCCCTAGGAAGATAGTCCTGAGTCATGTTAAAAAAAAAAAAAAAAAAAAAAAAAAGCTAGGAAATATGAACCTGTGAGCAAGCTTCCGTGTTCCTGCCTAGAGTTGGTGTTCTGCCTGCCCTGGCAATGGATTGTAACCTGGCATTGTAACCCAATTAAACCCTTTCCTTACCACATTGCTTTTGGTCAAGGTGTTTTGTCATAGTGAAAGAAGGGAAACTAGGGCAATTGCACCCTTGGACTGGGTTATTTATTTACATCCATCCCCACCTATCCTCATACTCCATTAGGGTGCATCAAGGGGTGTCATAACAAATAGCCTCATAAGAAGCTTTGGATTTTTACTACTAGGATGCTAGAGGAGCCGTTATTTATGCTATGATAGGAAGGGCTCCTGGAAGAAGAGGGTGTCTTAGTCAGGGTTTCAATTGTTGTGAAGAGACACCATGACCATGGCAACTCTCATAAAGGAAAACATTTAATTGGGTCTGGCTTACAGTTCAGAGGTTTAGCCATGATCATCATGGAGAGAAACATGGCAACATGCAGGCAGGCATGGTGCTAGAGAGGTAGCTGAGAGTTCTACATCTTTCATAGGCAACAGGAAGTGGTCTATCTCACTGGGCATGGCTTGAGCATACATGAGACCTCAAAGCCTGCCTCCACAGTGACCACAGTGACATACTTCCTCCCACAAAACAACACCTATTCCAACAAGACCACACTTCCTAACTTCCTAACTTCCCTTTGGGGCCATTTTCTTTTAAACCACCAGAGAGGGGAAGCCACAAACTTTGAAACAAAAGGCTCAAAATGCCTGAACTAGAGTAAATTCAAGAAGGGAACATTGTTTGATATAAAATATAGCTTCCAGGGTGAGGGGATCATGGTCTTTCCTGTGCTTGAGGAATGGTGATACCTCCCACCCCACTAAATACATTCCTCTCTTTCATGAAGCCTAAGCTCTGGGCCTCAACCCAATCTGAAGACTTTCTTGCAGGATGTTTTGTAAGCCCCACAGTTTCCAGTCTCCTCTTCCCATCAGATAAGAAGATTCTACCTTTAGGTGAGACTGGGCTTTTTACCACACTATTATAAACCACATTGCATTCACTTCCCATTGGCAATAGCCCAATGCAAGCACCATGAGTTCCCAGAAGTTGTGCTGCCCTAGTTCTTAAACTTCCCAGCCCAAGTCAGTGACTTTCTGATTTACCATCTTCTTATTTCTGCCTGGGTAAAAAGAAGTTCCACAGTAAGCACAAAGTTTCTTAGGAAACTGGGGGAGAAAGGAAAAGAGGAGAGGATGAGGGAAGGAAAGAGGAGAGAGGGAAGGAGGGAAAGAAAAGGAAAGAGATCAGGAGTATTTTAGGATGCTGGTTTTACAACTGTCTGCATGCATGTTAGCATTTAATCAACAGCTGTCATCTGAATATATGGCCTTTGCAATGATCTCTATATTAATAAGGATTTTTGACCAATTATACAAAAAAATGATAGTAAATATTTGCTTTTCTTCTGGAATTTTGAAACTTCTGGTTGGTCACAATTATAGAGAATGCCTATATCACTACAGCCAATGAAAATTCTGAACTTTGAGTTCCCGACCAAACAATAACACACATGGCTCATCATTTCATTGCTAAAGGAAGGAGCATTTGTAAGTGGCCTTTTCTGTTTGCCAGCTTCCTAGTACTATACTGTAATATTACTACTGTAGCAAAATACATGAGCTGATCATCTTATTAGGAGGAAAGGTTTATGCTATTTTGCAGAATTTAGTCCATGATTGAACAGACACATTATTTTGGGGTCTATCATGGCAGGGGTCCTGGTAAACCAAGATAGTCACATCAAGGTACTCAAGAAGTGAAAGAGAACCAGAATAAGAGACTGGGCTCTTAAAATATCCACCAGAACTGGATGGTGGTGGTGCACACCTTTAATCCCAGCACTCAGAAGACAAAAGCAAGCAAATCTCTGTGAGTTCAAGGCCAGCCTGGTCTACATGGCAAGTTCCAGGACAGCCAAGGCTACACAGAGAAACCCTATCTCAAGAAAGTAAAATAAATAAATAAATAAAAATCTACCTAGAGCATTCTATCAGTAACCTAAGCCTCTATCCTACCTACCCACATGCTAAGCTCCACCTAAATGTGGTCGTTGAGTTCTATGAGTGCTAATATATATAACCAAATGTGTGGATAGTCTTAGTACCTCTGAGTTTATGCATAGAAAGTTGAAAACGGGCCAAAGAATTGACCAAATACCTCATGAAGAAAGATAGCTCCATGGTGAATAAGCATAGAATGATTCTCAATTAGTCGTCAAAGAAATGCAAATTCACAGTGCTAAAATGAAAAGATTGACTATATTAAATGATGGCAAGGATGTGGTGTGATTTTAACTCCTACACATTGCCTATAACAATGTATAAAGCAGCAACCGCTTTAGAAAAGAGTTTGGCAGTTTCTTTAGAAGTTTAATGTAAAACTACTGTTCAAGCCGATCCTACGCTTAAGGTTTTACTAAGCAAAACAAAGAATGTATCCATAAGTTCACAGAAATACTTAATAATCACTTTATTTGCCCCATAGTCGTGATGAAGCAATTTGAATACATATCAAGAAATGAATGGGCAAATAAATTTCTGTATGATTAGCAATAAAAAAGTTAACAATAAAAAGGAATGAAGTATTGATATAAGATAACATCAGCGAGTCTCAAACTAGACACATTGAGTGAAAGAAATAAGATGAAAATGAGTATATGTAGTATCACCTCACTTTTTTAAACCTGAGAAAATGCAAACTAACCCATTGTCCTAGAAAATAGATCACTAGCTGTCCTGGAATAAAGACAAAAGAAGAAGAAGGGAGGGAGGAGGAAAGGGTATTTACAAAAGTCACATAAACATTTGTACATGATGAATATGTCCACATACAAATCACAGTGACAGCATGAATGTGTACCCATTCACAATGCACATGATGGTGTACATCCTGCAAGTCACATCAGACTATACCATTTAAACAAATGCAGAGGCTGGACATATGGCTCGGCAGTTATGAACACTTGTGGCTCTTGCAAAGGATCCAGGTTTGGTTCCCAGCACCCACATCAGGCAGTCCACAACTGCCTCTAACTCCAGTTTCGGGGGATCTGATGCTCTCTTCTGGCCTCCACAGGCACCTGCACGCACCTGGTGCCTATATGGAGACACAGAAACACACACATACACACAAATACAGTTTTTAAAAATATAAATAGTTGCAGCATTTTATAAATCAAAGACAGCTGAAGCTTTTGTCAAAAATTCTCTTAACTAATATTTTATGGGCTCAGGGTATAAGCTGCTAGCAACTCTACCCATCTGGATTTCTTATGCTAATATATACTAATTTATCAACAGTAATTTTAAGGCCATGGAAAGAAACTTTTAGGAATTTCAGGAGTGGTATAATATAATCCCTATCAAGAAAGAATGTACCAGAAAATTTATTTTGATCTAAAGAGACAGTGTGGAAATATAATGACTACTGGGATTCACAGTCAAAGCCTGTGCTGCCATCATTAGTTCTTGGAGGTTATGTTAATTCGGAGAATAATTCTACTAAATCACTGAGGTCTCAGAGTGTAGAACTTGTTTAGCTATGAACCTCTTCCATTTGTGTTTTGTATAAACATGAACATAGATAATCACATGGCTGGGTAAAACCATAAAAGCCTTAGCCACACTCCATACCTTGATGAATCCAAAATCCTTTGTAGAATGGCTAATTACCAGTTGCGTGGGACATGGGAGGTATGCAGCTTTAGGTGAAATCCTTACAAACTACATAAGCCATAGTTTTTAAAAATAATGGTAATAAAGGATACTGCTTTTAAAGGTTTTTATAAAGGATGAAAACTTATTTAATTTGAAAATCAATCTGCTATTTTCCTCCATGGCCTTATGCTTATGAAGAAGATTAGGATATCATAGCAACAACTCCAATCACTAACTACATCCATCATAAGCATCCTAGTTATTGGCAGGTGTTTTGTAAGTGTCCTCTGAGATTAAAACATTCCATCCTGCAGGGAAGCACCTTAAATAGGAAGGCAAACAACTGAAAATAGCTTCAGGAACTCCCTGAAAATGACCAGATTCACTAGGCTCCTCTCTCCAAGAGTAAGCAATCAAGCTGCTGGGACTCACTCTCAGACAAGTCAAGCTGCAAAGAAGATTCTGAAACCAGACCAGCTGCCTGGGAGAAACAGCAAAGAGCTGAGCTGCCTGGGAGGGGTTTAGAACAATTGGAGCACCAGGAAAGGACGCTCTCCACCCTGTTGAGCTGCCCACAGGCCTCGTGCAGGAAGTTCTAGGTTCCAGCTTTTGTGAGCTGTCACCCATGTTAAGCGGGCTTTGGTGACGCCACTGTCTTTGAATCATTTCTGCTCCTATAAGTAACCCCTCACCCATATTCCTGTAAGTAACCTGAATAAAACTCATTGGTTCATTGGTTGGATTTTGGAGGTATCCGTACTTTGGTCTGTTGTGTGCTCCCTAACTGGGGTGAGTAGACATGTGTGCTGTGTCTCCCCAGGACCATTCCTGCCACACAACAAGCAACGTCCACAAAAACGAAGGTTTTGTGACTGATGCAGCTGTATTTGGATAGTGTTGATTTCTTCCTGAAAGCAATCGTTTTAAATATTTCCCATCAACTGACAGATTATATAAGCCTTTATGAGCATATTAACATCTGCTAGTTAATTTTTTCATCTAATCTACTAAGGAGATATTATGAACGTTTACAATCCTATCCGTGAAGCTGACCCAAGTATCAAATGCTGCCCCAAACTTATTTTATGCATCCACAAGGGAAGTAAATCACATTGATTGTAGTCAGGGCCAGCTTTGTGAACACAATGTTCTTAACTGAGTAAAGTCAGGTATGTGAAATCTCATAAATCTCTACTCAGTCAGAGAAATTAGTTGTCAGAAGAGTACAATTTGTCATCCCCTGGTCGCTCGGTCACTTCAAAAATTCTAAGCTCAGTCATCTCAGACTTGGTATTTCCCTTCCCCTCACAATCCTGGGAGTAGATGAAGGTGCCTGGTATTAAACTGTGGTTGGCCTCAGATTCTCATCTCCCCACCAGGCAGCACACAGTTGTCCAGTGGGTGCATTTGCTCCACAGTCACTCAGCCATAGCCCCTCCATCCCCACACCCCTCCTCACAGCTGAGAAAACTGAAGGGCCGTGACTTCTGAGTAAATCCTTCTACTTTTTGAAAGCCAAGCATCCTAGGCTCTCTGTTCTGTTCTGGCCACACAATGTAATCAGGCAGTGTTCATTACGTTGTCCCGGGCTCCCAGAAGAGGCACAGACCATCATCCAGGCCATCAGTATTGCTCCGCGTGTCTATCCATAAGGTGGGCGTGAAGTGAGAGTGGGATGGGCTTGTGTTTCTGAGACTCCTGGATCAAAGGAACTTCAGAGTCTTGATTAAACTCTGCCTCCATACCCTCCCCTCTGCCACTCAGTGTTCCCAAGCAATTCATCAGATGTAGCTTATCACAAGAGTTACTTACCTGAGGGTATCTGTAAGTGATGCATCTAATAAACAATTCTGGCAAACACGATAGGCAGTCGGTCACTATCTGCTACCATCACCTGCCTAATTGCCTTCATAACTTTCTGAAAACCATCACCTCTTGGTAACTTCCAGCATATTTTACCTTCTTTGATAATATAAACCTCATTTTTTTTCCCTCTCTTGTAGCACAACAAACTATACGCCCGGTGTTTCTTTAATAGGTGAATCTGAGGAACAGCTTTCTCCTGCAAACAGTCCTTCCAAAACATGTATTGTGATGCTGTATTCCCAACCTAAACAAAAAGATATATTAAGCTTCGATGGTATAATAAGCATCCAGCTATTTTAGTTAGGTGTTAGGTTAGAGCCAAAGTAGCCGAGACCTCCATGAAAATACCATAATTGCTGATAGGTATGTGTTCAGTGCTTTAGCCTTGCTATGAGAATTAATGTAGAGTATTTCCAAAAGTTCATAGATGTTTCCAAAAGAAAGGAAATATAACAGTGGAGATTCTGCTGGGATCCTAAAAATAGGAGGCACTGTATGTTTTTATTTTTTCTTTTACTGCAGTAAAAGGTGTTTGCCATGTTACCCGCATAGCTAGAAATTATAGGCATCATGAATCAGAATCAACTGAGTGCCAAATGAGGAACTCATGCCCACTTTCCTATTCATGGTGGCCCTAGCAACTACAATCCTTTCATTGGCTGTTTAATTGTCCTGGGAACACTCTGGGTCAATATTTTCATTTCCTATTTTCACCTGCCAGTGGTGAAACTTTTTCTCCATTTTCTGAAAAGGTGTCTAAATTGAACATGGGAGGCATGGCAGGATGCAGAGGATGCTGCCTGAGCCAAACAAATGGGGAACCCAAACAACTGAATATATGCTTCTTAAGAGAAGATCTGAAATACAGAAGATCTTCCTACCAGGTTAAAACATAAGACTAAGGAATATATTTTTAAGGACCTGTTTTGATGAAGGATTTATAAGTCACCGTGTAGAACCAACCACCTCTTAAGTGCATTTACTGAAAGTAAGCTACACCTCCAATGAAACCCTTTTGAGTTTCATCGACTAAATCTCTGAAATTTTACTGTTTGTTTTTGTTTCTTTTACAACTGAAAACCCAATTAGACTTAGGAAAGATTATTAGTCCATCAAACGCATCCTCTCAATTTTTATCAATTCTATGATAGATGGTGGCCTTTTGATCTGCAAATGAAATCTAGCTAATGTAGCAGATACATGAAATACATCATTTTCATAATCCTTTTGGAAATTTCTTTTATCCCTATTTTCAAACAAATAAATTTCATAAAATGCCTGTAAGAGATGTCTGGTTCCTTTTGCATAGCTGCTTACAGGATTAACCTCTAAATGCTCTTGCTGTGGACCAGAAATTACAGTTGTACATCGGATCTAACATGAATAAGTAAATCTTCATCTTAATGTTCCTAAAAATACCTAGGCTGGTATTTGATTCGTCTCACAGCCACATTTTTCTAGGAGAGAATGAGAAACAACTGAATCAGAGGAGATAGAGAAGATTCTTCATGGGAAGAATGATGGAGGGAGAAGACTCCTGGGATAGTCAAACTCCAAACACATTGACAGCAAAGAGAAAAAGGGTAACCATGACTTTATAATGACCCAGCAAGCAACTGAAAGTCACTGTTACAAACAAGAGCATAGAAACAAAGATTTCTAATACTCCTGAGTAGAGGCTCTTCAACTGTTTTATTTATAATTTCTATTATTATAATTATTGTATTATGTAGATATTATAATGATCTACACTCATCATAAGGTATGTGCATACTACATGTATTTGTACTTCTCATACTTTACCTTTTTGTATGTATGATGTATGATTTATATATATGTTCATACCTGTTGCACATGTATGCCCAGTGGCAGGTGTGTGTTTGTACCTGTGGAGGTCAGAGGTTGACACTGGGCGTCTGTCTTCCTGTTTCACACTTCACCTTTATTTTTAAGACAGAGTCTCTCACTGAACCTGGAGTTCAATAATTTGGTTAGGTCAGCTGGTTAGCCAGTGAGCTCCAGGGCTATGCTTTTTTTCTACACTCCCTTCCAGCACTGGGATGGCAGCTATATGCTTCTGCAGCCAGTGTTTACAAGGAGTTTGGGAATATGATCTCTGGTCCTCATGTCCGTATAACAAGCGCTTTACCTACAGACCATCTCCTCAGCCCAAAAAGTTTATTTATTTTGAAGAACAAATAACAAGTAATAATATAAGGTTCATTGTGCACTGTAAGACATTCAATGTTATGGTAAGTGTTTTCTTTGTATTTTCTTATTTATCCCAACAGCGGTCCTTCAAACTGAGTGTATTGCAGCCCCCAAAGCCTAGCTACTGGGTAGCACACCCAGCTTTTGCTCTCAAGCAGTCTGACCATGGAGTACTTGCACCTACTACCACAGCACAATACAGCATATTACTTGATCTACAGCTACTGTGACATCAGTTTTCAGAAGAGGAAATGGGGGCTCGGTAAGGTCAAATCATTTCTAGCCTCCCCTTTGCCCTCTGCTAACATGTGACAGACACATGAGTCGAGTGTAAACTTTGTAGTTGCAAAGACCATGCTCATCAGTGCTTCTGAGGTTCTAAAGCCACTGCACCATCTAAATACAGGACTGCTGGGCAAAGCATGCCATGCCATGGCCTTGTAACACAGGTGAAGCAGAAGGGGACATGCCATAGTACTGGTTGTATTGAGGCAGCTCAACCCACTATAAACCTAGTATTTGCATGACACTAATCACAGGACAACTGTCCCACGCCAAACCTCTCATCTGGCCCAGAGCTCTCCTGTCAACACTAAAGATAGCCTTTATTTCACTGATCTTTACCAATCCTCATGGCAGTTCTTCTGTCTCCAAGAATGGCCACAAATTCAACCCAGGGACCCAAAACTGTCATCCAAACAGGAACTATCCACAAGCCTGAGTCAGGAATTTCGTCCCTACAGAGTACTTTGATCCTGAGAAAAGGAACTCTCTGGCACAGAGGAGGAGAACAGTGTCTTACAGACTAGAAGGCCTTTGTTGCTAGGGTCTCTTCCCCGTGGATGAGCTTTCTAAATTTCAGAGTGGCTGCTTCCTGCTGTGCTTCTGGGAGTCCAGCCACTGCCCCTAGACAAACCAGGAGGAGAATTTTGAACTCAAACACAAAAGCACAGCAGCAAGCCAAGAAGTCCACAGCATAGGCCTGCTGGGAGTTTCAGCCAGTTCAGACACCATATGTGCCCCTGCTTAACCATCTGGCTCACTGGATGAGGCCAAGGAAAACAGTGCAAACAAATGGCGGCAAGGCGTTGTAGTCCCTGCCTCGAGACAGACTCTGACCTCACTGTGTAGAGATTTTCTGCAAATTGCCTGTTATTACAAGTATTCTCTGTAAGGTGCAATGTCCAATTTGTACAAGTTTTAAAATTGGTGAGAGAAAAATGTTTCAAACTTACGTCTGATTAATAGGGTGGTCACCTCTGTATCCTTCAGCTTAGCAGTGCGACTCTGGAAGCAAAACCTGAGACACTGTGAAATTATGAGAGCACGTTGCTTGACCACATGTGACTCTACACCCCAAAACACTCAGTTTCTATGACCACCACAGAAACCTCTACTTCGTTAAACTGTTTCTTAAAATGAAGTTTAGGGTCACTCATTCAAGCAAAACTCAAAACAGCCAATCTTGGTACACGGTGAGAAGTTACATGTCTGAACATTCACTCTCTACATCTTAACTGTGTTTTATGTAACACTTACTTTAACTTTGGACTATTTGTTCAAGTTGACACATTCTCTGGCTAATATTTGCATTGACTTTTTGTGACTTCACTTTCATTCTTTGAAAATTTCATGTACCCTGGTATTGATCATACCTCAATGGAATATATATATATATGTGTGTGTGTGTGTGTGTGTGTGTGTGTGTGTGTGTAATATATTACATATAATGCACATATATAGGGCATATATATATCACATAGTGCAGATATATCGTATATATCACTATATACACATACACATGCACACACACACACTAAGTTTTGAGTACTGACCCACTCACTCTCATTTATGTGTAATCATTTAGGAAGAGCTACTGCTCAATATTGATAATGCAAGGCAGTGACTAGTTCTATTTTCAGTTTTTTTCAAATCCTGGTAATTTGTCTCTTGAGTTTATACCAAAAAAAGTGACAATGCTTTTGTTTTTCTGAACATCACAAAAAATTTATCACACACAAAATTCTTTCTATCATAATGGAATGACTACATGACAGGCATCTGTCAAAGATTTTTGTCAACTGGACACAAACCTAGACATAACAGAAGAGGAATCTCAATTGAGAAATTGCCTCCATCAGATTGTCCTGTGGGCTCGTCTGGGAAGCATTTTCTTGATTGACAATTGGTACAGGAGAGCCAAACCACTGTAGACAGTGCCATCCCTGCAGGGCAGATAAGAAAGGTACCTGAGTAAGCCAGAAGAGGCAAACCAGTAAGCAGTCTCCCTCCCTGGTCTGTGCTTAAGCTCCAGCCTCCAGGCTTCTGCTTTGAGTTCCTGCTCTGACACTTCTCTTAGTGATGAGCTGTCACCAGGAAATGTAAGATGAAATAAACCTGTTTCTCCCCAAGTTGTTTATTATCATAGTGTTTATTACAGCAAGAAAGAGCAAAGTAGGGCAGCATGTATACACTATGCAACTGAATGTTGGATTTTTAAAACCCGGATTTCCCATATTAGTCCTAAGCCCACTCATCAAACTGCATAATCCATCCAGCAAAGATAGAGATCTTCTCATTTTAATCAACTAAAGTGAACAAAGCTCATCATATAGGACAATGAGTGTTACTTTTAAATATTTGTAATATAAACAAGTTAGAACCAAGAATAATCCATAAAAACCTGTGTTTATCTCCCGTTTTGTTGGACTGGATGAGAGATGCCAAAGTAAATCAAGCCAACATGAGCCTTTGCTTGAAAAGGAACAGCAGCAGAGAAGGAAATGGGAGAAAAAGCTAAGTTACTTCCAGTCTTTGTATAGAGCAATTGTTTCTGTATAGTGGGTAGATATGAAGGAGGAGAAAGGCATCAAGCCGGGAGCATGCAGACTGTTTTGAGGTTTGAATATACCCCCCCCAACCCCAAGGTTTATGCATTTAAAATTTAATCTTGAATGCAACCTTTAAGGAGTGGCTAGGTAAGCAGGGCTCTGTCCTTATGAATGGATGAATACTGCTTTCTTGAGAGTACATTCTTCATCTTGATGGAAGTAGGTTTCGACCTCCATCACTCTCTTGTCTTTTTACCTTCTGTCTTGTGATAATATAAACAAAAAATTAAAAAAAAGACCTTAACACATACTGAGCTCCACCCTTCATAACTGTAATAAACTCCTTGTTTTTTGTAACTCAATTATTCTTTTATAGTAGCACAAGCAGATTAAACTGAAACTCTGTACTGGGTATAACATTACACACACAACAAGTATCTGAAATGGGAAAGTAGCTCTGTCAGTAGATAATGAGCACGAAGAAGAGCTTAGAAGAAAAGGCTTGAAAAGACTAGATTATAATAAATGCAATCTTAGGAAGCTTTCTATTGAGAACCCAAGAGGAGAAAAGAATTAAAGGCAAATTATGTTAGTTACTTTTCTGCTGCTGTGATGAAACACCATGACCAAGTCAGGTTATAGAAAGAAAGGTTTATTTGGCCATACAGTTCTAAAGAGATAGAGTCCACCATGGTGGGGAGACATCACAACAAGTCACAGGGATGGCTGCAGGAAGCTGACAGCTCACTTCTTCAGTCCCAAGTATGAAGCAGAGAGAATGAATTGGAAGCAGGGTGAGGCTATGAACTCTCAAAGCCTATACCCAGCGACATACTTACTTCCTCCATTAAGGCCTCATCATCTCCCCAAACTGTACCTCTAACTGGAAATCAAACATTCAAGTGTGTGAGCTTATGGGAGATGGACATTTCTCATTCAAGCCACCATACAAGTCTGAGATACAGAGACTGGACTCAGAGATTACTTACTTGGTCATAACAGAAATGCTGGTATAGGCACTGGAGATGTGGTTTAGTCAGTAAAGTTCTTGCTGGACATGCTTGAGGACCTGCTTTTGATCCCCAGCACCCATATAAAGGTGGGCACAGTAGTACTCACCTTTAATCACAAGGTGAGGGAGGTGGAAATGGGGAGATCCCTGGAATGTGGCCAGACTGTTCACTTAGCTGAATAAGTGAACTCCAGGTTCAATGACAGACTGTCTCAAAAAGTAAGGTGGAGAATGATTGAGGAAGACACAAGGCGTCAACCTCTGGTCTCTCCATACACACTCATACCTGTGACTGTACATATATGAACTTGCTTGCACACACACACAACGCTAGTAGAAACAGATAGTACAAGTCCCTCTAATCGGGATCTGAGTCGGAAATGAGGCAGAAAGTTATTGAGAAGTAAAATAAAGCTCATCCCTTATACATAGTTGCAAAAATAACTTGGTGGAGTTGTGTTTGTGGTCCTGGATTTCCAGGAAGGCAGAACTCCAAAGATGAACAGGGATATCTATCAACCAAACAGGTACAAAGTACTGAAAGTTATGCCTGTCTCCTTTGTACCAAAACAGTGAAATAAAAGAAGAAATTATTTAAAGAGAAAAATCTATAGTTGAGGGAAGCAGGATAGAAAGAAATCTAGAAAATTGTCATCTCATGTACAGATGAACTTTCTGGGTTCTATTCATCAAGGAAATGGGAGATAAGACAAGGTTACCAGAAAGACATCCAAGGGACTAAAGACCCATACTTCTCTTCTTTGTACCACCTTGGAAACTTAGCCCCTGGATCCCAAAATGCCACTGAGTCTATTGCTTTGGGAGGCATAAGCAGTAAGTCTTTCCAGTGTTCTTGGGCAGGAGTCAGGGGGTTAATTCTACCAGAATGTAGACTGTAACTTCTTATGGGATCAAAAGATGCTACCAAAAACCTAGAGGCCCCATAAGAGGCTCAGGCATGGCATGAGCCACCAGGGAGAGTCCTTTTTAAGACAATGCTCAGTAGGGCTCAAGAGAATGCAAGAGCAAGATTGCTCACGGAGTTCCCATGAAGGCAATGCCTAGCAGAACTGTGAAAGTGAGGGCCATCTCCTCCAAAGTCTCTGAGTTCTGAGACTACCAACTGACAATGGCAGCCTAGAAAAAGTTGCATCATGAGATTCTAAGTCACCAGAGTTACCACCTGGGCTAATGGAGATGGGGCTATTGGAGGTCATGGGTTCCCATCTCTAGTCCAAGAGTGCCAGGGACACAGGATCTGGAGTCGATGGATATTAATGTACAGCTGTAAGACAACTTCGTTTTTGTTGTTGGGTTTTAAACTTAGTTAAGACAAGCCACCTCTCTTTTCTTATGTTTTGTAAGTAGATAACATCTCTCTTATGACCCAGGTTTATTTCCCCATGGTCCTTTCTCTGCCTTCTGTATAGCCACATGCTTCCAGCTTCCTGCCCATAATGAGTTTCCCAATGTTGAGTACCCATTGGCTACCTATTACCCACTTCCGTAACAGTGTTTTTGAATCTCTTCTCTCCGTGTCACCTAACTGGACGGATTTATTCTAAGCCCACTGCCAAGCATGTCCTGTTTTTCTAAAGTTAACCCTCCATAAACATCTGGGGAACACCATGACAAGAATCTGGCTTGTGGGAAGAACATCTGGGATGGAAGAGACAAGCTACAAGGAGAGTCAGAGGAGGCTGTGAACAGTACTGAGTGGGGCCTGGACCACAGGAGTCATGTTCCTTAAGAAACCTAGAAAAATATGTTTCAATGCAGAAACAAATTGCTTTTATAGTGTGCTTCACATAAAAATACTCATTTCACAATTACATACAATACATAAAATCCCAATTCAAATTTTCTAAACTTACCATTTTAACCTAGGGACATTTTTAGCAAATCTCTTATAATACGGCTCTACTTAAATCATTAGTCTCTTTCGGTTCCAGATGTTTTGTTTCCTTTAAATAATTGCAGAGATGCCAGATCAAATTAGCCCTTCCCTCCAGAGAGTGGGAAGCTTCAGTGAGGAAAGATAAATGTTCATGACAAATTGGTTAATACGCAGACGTCTCGGGGGAACAGTGACTCTCAGTGTCTGCCATCGCCTTTGGCGACCTGAATTTTTCCTTCAATTACTGAGAAGTATTTCTGGATTAACCACAATCATTACACTGAGTGAATTCATCCCCTATTTAATTTAAAACAACAACAACAAATAAACAAATACGGAATTTGCCGAAAGAAACTGGTGTGGTTCTGTCATTATGTATCAAGATTTTGCTTCAGCCCAGCAAGTGTATTTTCTTGTCAGTTAGCTAACCTAATAAGCAAAAACCTTAGTGTTTAAAAGTTCACCCAAATGGACAGAACTGAGAACTTAAAACGGTGCATGAAAAATGCCCAATATGATGTCCTACTTTGGTTTTCCAAGAGTTGGTTATGAATTAATGGGGGAAAGAGAGTTAAGGCTGCATATGCAAATAATACCTTCCATGGTAAGAGTTAGATAAGCATTTATTGTTATGACTTGGGCTCCAGCTGACATTCCATGTAAACCTGCAGATCAGGTGTGACTTCACAGTCTCTGACATCAGCATCAGCCTTTTGTCAAAGCTCCTTGTGATTCCAATGGGCAACCAGTGCTAAGAAACTGTAGAATGGACCCAAATGCCAGTAAAACAAATTTCATGACATCAGCCCCTGGAAAGCCAACCAATCTAAATCTATCTTCAACTGTCAGGTACCATGCATGTCAAAGGGAAAAACAAGAGCCAGACAATTTCAACTCCTCAGGAATTATTAATTAGTTAGATCAGACATGGAAAAATAAATTCAAAGTGAGTCTGCAGTGGTGAGAAATGGTATTTCTAGTAGATACAACAGGGAAGGGTCCCAAAGTCAGAGGAAGTTGACCCGGTTTGAAAGGATGAATGAGATTATATCAGGTGAAAAAAGGGGAAAGTGGTAGTGGACAGATAGACAGATCCATTCAAAAATCCATGAGCAGGAAAGACAGTAGAAAGCATTTGAAAAATCTGAAGCTGGAACCCAACAGATCAGAAGGACTCTTAAAAACCAGGCCAGGAAATGCTGATGCTTCCCTGAGGGAAAAAAAAAAACCGATATATTTTAGGAAAGAGTAACATTGTATCTACAACTTTTATTCATTCCGCCATCACAGAGAGGACAATAGCACCGAGAGACCCAGGCTCTCACAAGAGCACACTAGGTAAGTCCAGATCCTCTGCAGAGCCTCAATCCAGTTCTCCTGAGAAAGAGATGGTTTAGAGATGAAATTCTTAATCACAAGCTAAACTAAGCCATGAAATTTGTAGTAAAAGTCTCCCTTCCCAACATCTTTCCATGAAAGAAAATAAAGGAAATTATTTTTGAATGCAGCACTCTGTATTCGGTCCACACACGATTTTACATAAAATTGTGCTGGGGGAAAAAAAAAACTTAAAAGGAAGAGTGTGAACTTCACAGATAAAAGAAAATGACTGAAAATTATGTTAAGAGAGTGATAGCTCAAAATCGTACGCTTCTTAGCATAATCTTTTCTGAACCATTTTCTTTACAAATTACTGCTGCACCTAAGAACCGCATATTTAAAGACCTTGAATGCTGAAAGTTTGCTATAAGCTATCTCAAGTACTTGCTGATGGTCTGGTGTGGGAGAAGCACATCAGTACTATTTTAAGTTTTGTTTTACAAACGCAGACACTAAGGATTAATTCTGCTAAATAAGTATCGAGAAATATTAAGAATCTTATATGATACTCTACCAGAAAGCTAATGTGTCAACTTGTGACAGTTTCATCAATATTTGTTGAAGACATTGAGACCCCACTCCCAGGTCAGAAATAAAGCCCTTAATTCTTCTCAGAAATAACAGCTGCAGAACATCAGCATTTTCTTCTGCCATCTTGCACAATCCAGTTCCTATAGACACTATAGGACAGAGCAACACAAAGAGATTCATGTCAGACAATCGGGCCATTGTACAAGCAGGAGCTGTATGTGTTACAATCAGTTTCACAGTTGATGTTATAGGAATTGTTTTTACGGACAAGAAGCATGCCTGCCCCTTGCTATGAAACAGGACACTATTTGTATCTTCGAAGCAGTTAGTTATTATGCAGATGTCTTCTTTTGTTTGAGTTTGGAATCTTTTTAATTTTATTTATTACTATTGTGTGTACAACCATAATGCATTTGGGGCACACATACCTTGATGCACATGTGGAGGTCAGAAGACAACTTTGCAGCATTAGTCTTCTCCTTCCACCTTTATGTGGATCCTGGAAATAGAACTCAGGTATCCAGGTCAACACATTGATCCATCTCATAGGCTCATGCATGTGTGTATATATATGTGTATGGTGTATATGCATGAATACAGACTCATCCATCATACAGCACACAAGTTGAGATCAGGAGATAGCCTCAATTATGAGTCCTCACTTTCTACCTTGTTTGAGATACAGTCTCGCCCTCTGTCTCTTGCTGTTGCCTATGCCAGAATAGCTGTTCCAATAGCTTCCACGGATTCTCCTCTCCTCGCTTTTCATCTGACATTCTGAGCACTGAATACAAGCGCGCAACACTGCACCTAGTTGTACATGGGTTCTGGAGATTCAAACTCGGGTCCTCATGCTTTCATGGCAAGAATTTAACCCACTAAGCCATTTCCCCAGTCCCTTTCCGAACATCTTAGAAACAAAATCTGAACAAAGGCAGTCAGGGAATTAACAAGTGATTCCTCCAGGTAAGTTCTAATGTAATGAATGGTAAGTTGCCCAAGTTCACATAATTAGTTAGTAACAGAACCAAGATTAGAACCTGTCTATCTGTTTGGTGTGACTTAGCTCCACATACTCTGTAAGGACATATGTCTATCTGGTTGGTGTGGCTAAGTTCCCACTACATTGTAAGGATGCTCAGCAGAGTACCTATTTAGATTTGTGGAAAAATTCAGACCTTCTAGTCATTTTAATAAATGAGGAGCCAAGAAGATATGCACAGACCCTTAGCTGTCATGAAATTGGTTAAGACCTTTCTCCTCTCTAAAGTTGGCACATGTAACAACATTCATTCCCTCTGAAACAACACAGATCTTTTCAGGCTGTGGAGAACATTTTAAAGACATTAACTGTGATAGTTACAGGAAAAAATATCTAGGCTGTCCTTGGATGCTACTTCTAAGGATTGAATTTTAATTCTAGCTTAAGTTAAATACTTGATGAAAGAAATTTAAACACTATTTATATGATATAGCAGAATTTTATGGAGCAGAATTTTTCCACAGTAGGCCATTTCACACCAGTAGTCTCTCCATTCAGAAAATATTTCAAAATGAGGGAAATGATCATAATTTATGTTCTCTTTAAAGTTAGAGACTTGGGATTTCATATTTTTACTACTCAGAGGGGAGAAATGGTGTTGCTTTAAATGCAACAAACTGCCACATCTGCTCTTGGGCAAGCTCCTTGTGCCACTCCAGGCTTTGTCAGGGTGGACCAAGGGTGGGCATGCAGAGCCTCACCCACTCCTTGCATTCCTATGTGTCCCCTCCTTGTCCTGAACTGCTGCCCTTCTCTCACTGTAGAGAAGACTGTGTTGCTGCAGTTTAGGGTCAAGGCCAATGTAAACATCCATTCTAAAAAAGAACACCAGTTTCCAGTGCATGGGGACCAGGCTGTTAGTGCTAACAGGCCTTCACCTTTGCAGTACAAGTGCTTAACTCCTTCATCACTACAGCGGCCACAAATAAAGGTAAATAATGTTTTCTAACCTCTTAAGAGAAGAGGGCTCTCTTGCAAATGGGAAACGGTTTCATCTGGTCTTAACTGGATAAGGCTTAGCAGGACCGCCGCTTTCAAAGCTTTATGATCAACTACACTAAGCTACACTAAAGCCTAAAGCTTTTTTTCTCCCCTGCTTGCTGCAAAGGCGGGTTTCCCAGACCCTACTCTGCACGTAGTCACCCTTCACAAATAAAGGCTGCTGGAGATGCCTTTGTGATTCTGAAGAACAAAGTGTTAAGACCATCCTGAGCCGGTGAAATCATCCTTTGCCTTAGATCACGCCCCCAAGTAGGAGGAGCTTAAGTCTCCTCTCCAGGATTTGAAGTCTGTCCTGAACCCACAGCCCAAGCAGATGCTGGTATGCTGCCTGGTATTTGGGGATTTCTTGCTGATGAATACGATACAGCCGAAGCCTCGCTTGGCTGCAAAGGAAAACCAGAGAAAAATAAAGATGTGCTTTCATTGGTAACATATTGTGGGGTCAGGATGTTGTTCTAATGACTCACTTGAAAAAAAATTGGTAGGAAAATTCAATTCAACCTCATGACAAAATTGGGATGGCTTTCCCTCACAGTAGTTCCAGCCAAGACTACTTTTGTGTCAGCTAGGTCTATGTGATTCTAGAGTATGTAGTAAACTTGGTTCTAAAATCTAGCTAACGGACTAGCTGTTTTGCTTATTAAACGATAACCCTGAAGAGAGCGACTTCAGACAACTTATGAGGCATGTATGTTAACTGATAATTTGATAAATTAATAATACCCTGAAATTTCTGAGTGTGTCTGTGTCTTACGGGCATGTAGACAGAAGCCATTGGATCTTCTCCTCACCTTCTTGGCTTCTACATTAAATGTCCTTCTCAACCAGAGTATCCCACTGTGGTTAAGTGCACAAAGAGATAGGTTAGAGGTGTAAGTAATCTCATCAGGGCTCTATACTCCATCTTCAGGGAGTTCTGTCAAGGACTAAGCTTGGGAAGTATGAGTTGCTTGGACTTCTTTGTATACTTTTAATTATTTTATAAGAGACTTTCTCATAGTTTGATTCTGTTCCATATATCCTCTTGGATATAAAGAACAAACTCATCTCATCCATACTAGGCAAGCACTCAGTGGCTGAGGCCTATCTCCAGCCATTGATTGTTTTCGTTATATCAATATGTCCTTGGTAACCATAACTCATAGCACACACATTTCTACCTAGGTGCATCACCCATCTTCATCACTTTCACCCAGTGGCATTTCCTCCAAACTTCAGCTTTCAATTATTTTTCAGGTTTTACAGTCCAGCTCAAGGCCATCTACTCTATAAAATTAGGGATGATGTTTCTCTTGTTCCATGCAATAATGCCACTCAGATGTTTCAAGTTATGTAATAACACATTGTGCTTGGCAATACAGTTCTCTGTGCCAGTGTGGGTGCCACCCCTCAATTGTGAGCCCTTGGGGCTTGTTCTCCTTCAACTTCATACCTCCTTAGCAAGCTCAGTTATTTGTCTGGAAGAAATGAATTTTTTTCAAAAAGTGATGCCCACATGCTCCCAATAATGGGCTTGGAAAGGGGATAGGAAGGACAGAAGGAAGAACAAATTCAATCTGGAAAGCCAACCTATCTTAACATCTAAGCCATAATCACTCGGGACAGCAAACCCCAGAATGAAAACGCCAGACAGTTTAGTGTTTTCAGATGCCTGGGTCTTTCCTTTTACGTAATTATTCATGCAGCAATTCTTTCTCCTGAACAAAGCGTGGACGTGACTCTGGGCTCCCTTTGAACAGACTGCTTTATAACAAACCTATTCCGTTCATAATGCCGATCTTCTCTCTGTCACTTAACTGCAACTGCATCCCTTATCTTAAAGCAATCATTTGATGGATGAGTAACTGCCTTTCCCTCAAGGCAAAGAAGGGAGAAGACAGAGCCAGTAAAATTAATTCAAAGTAGTACCACCAGGGAAAACACAGTTGACAACAGCATGGACTAGCACTGCACACTCACAAAGGTGTCGCCCAGTGCCATAGTGGCACTGGTTTCTTGAAATCAAAGGGACAGATTATCTTAAAATGCACTTTTAAAACACAATTTGATACTCTGTGTGAGGCAGATTTATTTCAGAGACCATGACTGAACCACTGGGAATTTTATTTTCAGTTTGGGAAACATTCAGTATTTGTGTTTTGCCATCTATTATTTTGATAGCTGACTCTGTTTTCTTTCAAATATATGGCACTGAATATTTGATGGTCCTGTGATCTTAAAGGAGCTTTAACTGACCCTACTATTTTGAACTGCTCTGCGCATTAAAAGCAGAGCAGAGGGTTTTACACGACACATCACAATTTATGAATCTTTGTTCGCTGCCAGTACTGTGCTTGAGATTTCTAACACCTAGCAATTTTCTAACATTGTGGTTGAGGTCATCTTTGAAAGACTACATTTATATTTTCCCCTTGTGAGGCAGAATCGATACCTCACTGGCTGAGAGAAAGTGAATTGCTCCATTCATGCTAGCATGCTGAGTGAAAATGCAAATGAGCAGGCAACAAGGCCTTCCTGTTTTGGAAACACAGGAACTAAAAAAAGAAAAAAGAAAAAAATGCTCCTGATTGCTGACTGTCTGTTGGAAATATTAAATCTGTCCAGGTTTTAGTTTTATAAATTCCACCTCTCTGCCTTCTCCTGAAAAGTGGTTCATACCAAGCCTGCTTAATTGCCAGAAGGAAATCCATAGTCCATGCGACACTTCACAGAGTTTCTGACTAAGTTTTCATGCTTTCTACAAAGCCAAGTCTCCCCTCCACACACACCCAGTCCCATCTCTCTCTCTCTCTCTTGCTTGCTCAGAGAAACGACTTCCAGCATTAACGAAGATCGTTCTGAGATGCAGCAGAAAGTCGGTTATTAAGTCAAGTGGGATCATTATGGTTTAGGATCATCTTAAGAAGTTGTCCAGGGGCTGGAAAGATGGCTCAGAGGTTAAGAGCATTGGCTGCTCTTCCAGAGGTCCTGAGTTCAATTCCCAGCAACCACATGGTGGCTCACAACCATCTGTAATGAGATCTGGCGTCCTCTTCTGACCTGCAGACATACATGCAGGCAGAACACTGTATACATAATAAATAAATCTTTTAAAAAAAAAAAAAAAAAAGAAGAAGAAGTTGTCCAAAGTCAGAACTGTTAAATCTGGGTTGCATGGAGAGAAAATTGTTTGCAGTTTGTATAGGAAAGCTGGAAGATTTAACCACACACTTGAGCGTGTTTGTTTTTCCTAAGGGGCAGCAGTGTGTCGCTCACTAGGCACTTTGCTTATCTATGGGCATCCTTCCTCTTGCTGCCTGGTTATAGGAACCAACTCGTTAAAGTAGTTCCTTCTAGAACAGTGACTCTCAAACATAAGCAAGCTGCCCGAGGCCCCTGTAGAATTGAGTTCCACACAGATGGCTATTTCAGTAGCTCCAGGGCTTAGCCCATGAATGTGTGTGTATAATGTGTCTCCAGGGGGGCTGGGCTGTGGCCTGAAGACCACACTTTGGGCATCACAGCTTTGAGAGGGAGCAACTTAGGGAAACTGAATAGGAGTGTTGGGAGAGAGAACTTCAGCAAAGAGCTCAAGCATGGAAACCTTAGAAACAGTGGCCTCTATCAACAGCAAGAGTGTGAAAGAGTATAATATTAGAAGTCCATGTGGTCAGATTAAGCCAAGAGCTGTGGAATGAAGAAGACAGAATAAAATTTGCAGGAGCAAAATAGAGATTGCAGACCCAGCCATTTTTAAGAATGCAGCAACATGAAAAGACAGATTATAAACAAAAACTATTCTATAATAAGTAGAATCATCTTCCAGTCCTCCTCCACTACAATGGAGTATGGTGGGATCCCTCCCTCTATGAGCTAACTGAACAGGGGTGACACTTAACTATCCATGAATGCATGATGGGAACAGTGTTCTCCTGATTTTCTGGCACACTTGGTTGTTTGTGTTCATTTTATTTTATGTGTATAGATAGGTGTTTTGCCTGCGTGTATCTTATGTCTTCAGAAGCCAGAAGAGAGTGTCAGATCCACTGGGGTTAGAGTTACAGCCATTATGTGAGTGCTTGGAAGTGAATCTGGGTCCTCCAGAAGAGTACTCAGTGCTCTTAACCACTGAGCTATCTCTCCACCCCCAAGCACACAATTTTGTTCCCAGATGCAAGCACTATCCAAGCTGGGAAAGTATACCCTCAATTGCTCATGAAGAGTCCAGGACAGCCAAGGTAGGGCCGCCATTCAGGTTAGTCCTAAGCACAGCACGATGTTCAATGATCTGTGGTCTTCACATAGTATTTATCACCCAACATGGGTCACTATCTGCTGCTTCTTCACAGCATCATTACCATGACAGTCTCTAATGAAGGATCTATAGACTAATGTGAATACAGGCTCTACTTAGCAATGGCTTCCTAGTTTCTTCATACCCACATTCAAGAAGCTCCCTTGCTCTATTGAGTCAAAGTTAAAACTAAGATTTGAACCCTTCAGCTTCTATACTACTTGCTTGCAGGTCCCCCAAATTTCTTACTTTTTCTTCTTTCATCATTTTCTAAGCTTTTAGGATTTAGGCCCAAATGTCTGAGAGTTGAGCAGGCATAGGAGCTATGAAAGTAAATAAGAGAAGCCAGACAGCAGTAACATGATAAAGAGTGATGGAGAAGGCTGGGCCCTGAAGGCAGCAAACCTTAAAAAAAAAAAAAAACGCAAGACTAACATTTTCTAAGGCTGAGGAAGCCAAGCAACACATATATTTAGGCCAGTGGTACATCAATCTTCTAGACTGTGAGCATCACTGAAGTTAATGGGAACCGAAGATGTGATGTCTACCTCTTCTTTCCTCTTGGCTCTTCATGAGGAATTGGATATTGCAAGGCTGTTTTCTTAAAGGCAGGGAGTTTCTGCCTGTCCTGTCATAGTTCTCATCCCAGCAAGAAGAATAGTGCTTACCACACTATAGACACATTAGGCAAATATTTGTTGAATGACTGACTAGACATAAAAAAATGAATAAATGATTGCTGGATGGAAACCAGCCCATTTTTATCCTTAGATATTGTCCAAATCTGTCCTCTTTATACGATGCAAATCACACTGGCTCCTAAACACCACATTGTACAGAATTAGTGTCATCACTATGAACTTGAGGACTAGTATACATAGATCCATGAGGACTAGGGTTCAGCTCTTCTTTCTGCTTTAGTTTATTTTTGTTGTTTGTTTGTCTGTGCCAGATTCCCACTTTAGAGCCCTGGATGACTTGGAACTCACTCTGTAGATCAGGCTAGCCTTGAGCTCACAGCAATCTGCCTTCCTCTACCTCCCAACTGCCAGAATCAAAAGCATGTGCCACCATGCCTGGCTATTTTATTTTAGTGTTGCAACAGGGTCTCTCTTTATATAGGCTAGTTGTGGTAGCTGGAAGGAGAATAGTCCCTAATAGGGTAAGCTGTTTGAATGCTTGGTCTCCAGTTGGTGGAACTGTTTGGGAAGGATTAATTAAGAGGTCTGGCCTTGTTGGAGGAGGTATGTCATTCGGGGAGGGCTCTGAGGTTTCTAAAGTCTGGTATCATTCCTAGTGTCCTTCTCTACAGATGGAAATGTGAGCAATCAGTTGTTCCTGCCACCATAGTGTTGCTCCATCATGATGGGCTCTAACCCTCTGAAAACACAAGCTCAATTAAAGGTGTTGCTGTTTACAAGTTGCCTTAGTCACGGTGTTTTGTCATTGCAATAGAAACGTTACTAATACACTAGCTTTCCTAGAACTATGGCGTAGCCTAGGCTAGACTGGAACTTAAGATCCTCCCGCCTCAGCCTCCTGAAGGCTTGAGCTACAGGTGTGGATCACCTACATGGTCCTAATCCTCTTCTGTTGTACCATTTACCACACCACACCAAGAACATAGCAATAAAACTAGGAAAATGTGTCAGGCCTGAGGGTGGCCGAAGTGGTAGGGAAAGGAATAGGAAGTTGAATAATATGGACTGTTGCAATCAAAGTCAGTAACTTCAAAAGCCAGTCAAGAAATAGCCTGAAGAACCCAAGCTTAGAAGCTCAAGTTGAATCTGAGCTGTGCTGTGCTCCTTACAGGCACTAAAAACCCATCTGACCTCCCTTCCCCTTGGGAACAATTATCATTACATTGCTACCATCTGCTATCCTTTCTGTTCCCACTGGCCTTTGGAGTTCATGGCTTTCCGCCTGCAGTTTCCTCTTTTATCTGGGGCCATTCTATGAGACCCTGGTCCATTGGAAAAAAAGTTAATCTTCTCCGATCTGCATGGTTGCTTCCACCCGTAGATTGTTTCCCTTGGTGAAGCATTTCACACAAACCAGGAGCGCATAAGCTCTGATAAAGCACTCTGGAGGAGGAAAGGCTTTGCTGGCACTGCTGTTTGGTGTCTGTTAATTTCTACAAAGCTGGTCCTGTTAAAACTGCCCAGTTTGAGGTATGTGTGGGTAGAAAGCATCCTTGAGCATGGATAGCTGGACTCACTACTTTATAACAAGAATCTCTTCCATCTATTCAAGTCCCAGTTCTCTGTTTCAATTCTGTGTACAGTCCAGGCCACAATGCTGAATACTAATCCCAGATTTGCATCCCCTGAACTGCTGCAACTTAAAACCAATGTATAAGAGCTGTGGCTTGCAGCACCCTGTGATAATGAGTTTAGGACAATTCCACCACTTAATCACCTGGACTTATTTAATCACTAACCTGTAAAATACATTCTTAGAGGAAAGAGAAGAAAAAATACGGCAGGATGATTGTGAGAGACAAGTGAAATGAAAGTCCAAGAAAGTACTTGGTAAGGGTGCAGAACAGGGAAATGGTTACTTGTTATTATAGATGGCAAGAATATTGTGAATAAGAGGGAAGTGGGAATCAATAAGGAAGGTACCATGGGGAGATTAATTATGAAGCCCCAGAAAACCTAGGCAATAAGGAGGGCCCTGAGAGAGAGATGCATGGATTTCCTTGGGAAGGGGAAATAGAACAGAGCTCTTGGGTAAACTGGGGAGTGGGGTAGGGGCGGGAGGGATGTAAGGTAGGAAAAAATGGGGGAGGGGGTGGGGGGGGTGGGGGGCAGGACAGACAAGGAGAATAATGAAAGAAATATCTTGATGGGGGGCATTTTAGGGTTAGGGAAAAACCTAATGCCAGGGAAACTCCCAGGAATCCACAAGGAGGACCCCAGCTAAGACTCTAACGATAGTGGAGAGGGTGCCTGAACTGGCCTTCTCCTGAAATCAGATTGGTGACTACCCTGGTTGTTATCAGAGAGCCTTCATCCAGTAACTAATGGAAGCAGATATGGAGATCCACAGCTAAGCACTAGGCCGAGCTCTGGGAGTCCTGTTGAAGAGATGGAGGAGGGATTGTATGAGCCAGGGGGTCAAGATTATGACGACAGAAACCCACAGAGACAGCTGACCTGAGCTCGTGGGAGCACACTCTGGACGACTCTGGACCGACAGCTGGGGAGTCTGCATGGGACCCATGATCTAGGCCCTCTACATGTGTGTGACAGTTGTGTAGCTTGGTCTGCTTGTGGGGCTCCTAGGAGTGGGATCAGGATCTGTCCCTAGCACTTGAGCTGGCTTTTGGGAACCCAATCCCCAAGCTGGGTTGCCTTGTCCAATCTTGATGCAGGGGGAGGAGCTTGGTCCTGCTTCAACTTGATGTGCCATGCCGTGCTGTGTTAACTCCCATGGGAGGCCTGCCCCTTTCTGAATGGAGATGGAGGAGGAGTGGATGGGGGAGGGGGAGTAGAAGAGAGTGGGGGTAGGGAACACAGGAGGGAATGGGAGGAGAGGAGGAAGGGGAAACTGTGGTCAGTATGCAAAATAAATGAAAAATAAAATAAAAATATTTACAAAATTATGGTGGTAGCAGGAAAAATAAAGGTGGCGTCCCAGAACTCTGTGGTAAATGGTTATTGGTGGGGGTCAGGGATGGGAGGGGTGAGGAAGGATAAGGTATCAAAGAACCAAATACTGTGTGAAGAATCTCCTATCTGTTGCCCTAAACGAAAGAGACTAAATAGCTTGACAGGAGAGAGGTGTAAAGATGAAGCACACAACACAGACCTGGGTAGCTTCCATCCTTTCTCACAGCGGGCTCCACAGACTCATCAGACACAACAGGAAGTAGTCTGAACGTAATGAAAATAAGCCTGGCATGCAAAAAAGGGACATGATCATGCTGCCATCCTTTATGCTTTATTATTTTATTTAATATATTTTAAACTAAAGTCTAGTTACATCACCCCCCCATTCCTACTCCTCGCTCCAACCTTTCCCATGTGCCTTCTCTCTAACCCCTCCCTCCCGTGTTCCTACCACCATGGCCCCTTTTACTGTTTTATTTTTTTTAATGTTTTTTGATACAATATATTCTGATTATAATTGCCCTCCCCCAAATCCTCCCAGATCCTCCTCACCTCCCCAAAATATGTAGCCCAGGCTGGCCTCAAATTCATGATCCTCCTGCCTCTACCTCCTTCAGCAAATCCTATTGGCATGAACCACCATAACAGGCCTCCTTTTTCTTTTATTATTATTGTTACAGGTGTATGTAGAAAGATGGAGATGCACGAATGTAAATACAACTGGCTGAGTCCATTTCTGCTGTTTGTGTGTATGTGATTTCAGGATGACCATGATCCTCAAATGCTGAAAGACAAAGCACAAGTCCCCCTCTGCCCCTAGCTAATGATAATGGGGCTGAACCCACAAGATCCTTGGTCACCCTTCTTATTTGAGGAATAAGGCAACTGAGACAGATGTGAAGGGAACCAGGAAAATGGGAGCTGTAGCCAACTCTCAAGCATGCACAGAGAGTACCAGAAGATTGATGTGATATGAAGTGCAAGGAGAGAACACAGCTCATTTAAATGATACGAATTATGAAGTAAAAATGCCTCTGTGGAAAGAAAAATCAAAGCTGAGCCTAAGCTTTCTACTTTTTCAACATCACTGGAGAAAAACTGTGATAATTATGCCCAGGCCTCAATACATAGCTCCAAAAGAGAAAGTAAGAGTGGGAAGGGTACCCCAGATCCCACACAGATACTTCCCGAGAACATCAAAGCCACTGCCTTACCTGTGAACAAGGTGTGGCAGTTAACATTGAGACAGGATCTAGAATCTTGTAGGAGACAGACTTCTGGGCAGGCTGCAGGGGTTGGCTACACTGAGTTCTTTGAGATGGAGGACTCACCTTAACTGTGGGTGGCACCATCCTGTGTACTGGGGCCCTAGAATGAATGTAAAGGAGCAGGTACACTAAGCCCATGACTTAATGTGACCAGATGCCTCATGGTCCCGCTGCCATGACTTTCCATAGAACTGTAAGCTTAAGTAAAACTACACTTCCTTAAATTGCTCAGGTAGGGTATTTTGTTGCAGGATTAAGGAAAGTAACTGGATACACAAGGTTAGACAGAAACACTGTGCTGTGGGATGTTCTGTATGCTGTGAATGTGTTGCTCTGATTGGTTGATAAATAAAATGCTGATTGGCCAGTAGCCAGGCAGGAGGTATAGGCGGGATAAATAGACAAGGAGAATTCTGGGAAGTGGAAAGCTGAGTCAGGAGACACCAGCCTGCTATCCAGGGAGCAGCATATAATGGCACACAGGTAAAGCCATGGAACATATGGCGACATATAGATTAATGAAAATGGGCTGAGTTTAAGTGTAAGAGCTAGTCAGTAGTTAGCCTGAGCTAATGGCCAAGCAGTGTTAATTAATATAAGCCTCTGTGTGTTTACTTGGATCTGAGAGGCTGCAGACCGGGTGGGACACAGGAAAACTTCAACTACAAATTCCAATTACAACATTGAGACGGACAAGGAGCATCACACACAAGAAAACGCAATGCTAGGTGGAAAGAAAATGTACTTCAAAGAACAGTCCCTAGTCTTGCCTCATAGTGTGCAAGACCTTAACAGGAATATGACGAAGAATGAAAGAAGAAGAAGAAGAAGAAGAAGAAGAAGAAGAAGAAGAAGAAGAAGAAGAAGAAGAAGAAGAAGAAGAAGAA